>JBBPLX010001240.1:0-10257 GCA_038090015.1 Leccinellum albellum | reverse complement strand
TCACATTCGTCGCCATGTCCGTCGGGATGGTGGTGTTCTCGACAGCCAACCTTGTGTATCTGTGGCGAGAGAATCAGTCGAAAGCGGTGAGGAGGCGGATGATTGAGATGGGCAAGGAGGAAGAACCCGGAAACTTTGGGGATCGTAGCGCGTTTTTCATGTATAGTTTTTAGTCAGTCCTCGTTTGTGGGCTAAGTACAATGAGATGGTCATGGGATCTTGCTACTGTGTACGTGCATGTATTTCATTTTAGGATGGTTGATCGTTTCCCTCTAATGGAGCCGGACGATGTGTGGGACGCCGAAAAGGGTAGAGTCCATTGTAGAGGGGGCGGCGGGGGAATGTCCTCGAAAAGAAGGCATCAAAGGATGAGCGTCTCAGTGTGGGTATTTTGGATCCGATGACCGGTGAGTCCTTAAGGGTAACACTGATTTAGAAAATCAGCTTTCGGGACCGCCAGAATTGGCGCACGGTCACCGAGAGCTCGGAAGAGAACAAAGTTCCGACCACAAAATTGATTCTGATGCAACAGAAACCTGGACAGTGCAGGATGTCGCTGATCGGATCGCGGGAGAATGCCTCAGGGGCCGGGTTCAATGTCGACTGTGCAACATTGGGTTTCATCCCCAAGTACATGAGTCGTTTGAACCTCTCGTTCCTAATGAATTGATATCAGAATCTCCCGTCATATTCGTAATCACGACCACTGCCAGGTCGGGCATGGAGCCGCGTGCGATGACACCGCCATCGAATAAGTCTCGAAGCTCGGCTGTGGTGCATTGATCAAAATCGTAGCGTCGAAGGTGCGTTGGATCCGTGGGTCAAACGATTGGTCGTGAATTTCCTGGAACTATCACTATCCCTGCAATGATTCATTCGAAGTGCCCCAGGAAACTGGGAGACCCCCGTCTCGCATTAGGACCAAACTAAGGTGAGAATAATCACGTATGATGCTGTGTTCTCGTGCGATGGTTCGGAATACGCAAAGAGGACGTATGTTAAAGATTTTTGAAGAATAGACAAGGAAAGCATATAGCATTATTATTCTTGGTGTGCAGTGAGGCATGCTAATGATATCTAGATCAGAAGCTTGAAGGTCAACGAAAGAGGTCAAACATGATGGTTGCAGGTCTTCGAACAATGTACCTGATGTAGTAGTGCGTGAGGCTGTAAGGGAAGCAATGGAAGAGTTTCGGAACATCATGGACGCGGCAGACCTTGTCTCTATGATAGTGCGCGAGGTAAAAATTATAGAGTGCTAGAGTTGATGTTGTCTATGAGTCAGGCCTGATGCCTGCATGTGGGCCCTGCTGATACTATTCCTGGACCCGTAAGTAGGTAAGGAAGAAAAGCGCGTGACTGATTTTGGGGTTTTAGCAAGGTCCGCTACAACGCTGTTTGATCTAGTGTACGGGCGGAAATTCAAATGTTAATAACCAATTATTTTTTAGCAGGTTAATAACTGGTTAATAACTGTTAATAACCTCCCTATTAACAAGCACGTGACTGCCATAGCGGACATGGCCACGTGACTAACCACTGCCAGTGGCGCTTACGAAACCTAGAGTTCTGTCGCAGCCATCGTCTATGTTCTGTCGACGTCCTGTATACTGTCAATCCCTGCATCGGTAGGCTCGTTTGTCGATGGGCGCGCGCGGTGCGCGCCCAGGAGGAAAAAAAAGGTCACGTGTGGTCACGTGACCCCACGTGACCAGGTTAATAACGGTTAATAACTGCCTGTAAATAACCCCTCCTGTGTGGTGATGTTATTAACCGGTTATTAACAGCGCCTTGAATTATCGCCCGTACACTAGTTTGATCCAACTCAGCATCACTCATGCAACCACGGTTGCCACACATCACCCTTGCCCTCACCCTCGCTCGTACGGAACTGAATGGACGTGACGGCGGCAAAGCAACGCGCCAACATGCCTTCACGACCTGACAATACGCGTCGCCCTCCCTCGCCCGTACGAAACTAACGGCGGCGCAACAGCATGGCATCACAACGGGATGACTAGACGACACCGGTGACAACGAGATGACAATGACGACAACTAGAAAACAATATGGCATAATGTTGCCTTGTCCTCACCCCCGCCACCATCCTCGTCGTCCTAACACCCCAGTGTGAAGAAGCGACCACGCGCCCTTGTCGTTTTCGTTGCCATTTCCATTGTCTCGCTCTCTCCCTTCACAACGAGCGCGACACTACATCCATGGACGTGCACACCCACACACCCTCGCTCCCCCACGCCACCTCTCCCCCTGTTTGCGCACACACAAGCAAGAGCACACTAGCAGATAACGCGCCTGCTAGCGTGCCTGTGCTCGTGAGTGCATCAGGGACCAAACATGGGTGAGGGTGATATGAGGTGAGGTGAGCACGAGGTGACGCCGGACGATAATAGGCGACGGATACACGGCGAGGGCAGGGTAAGCAAGGCAAGAGCGTCCACACGGGCTCGAGCGCACTAGCAGACAATATGTCTGCTAGTATGTCCCTACTCGCGAGCTCGTTGGTGGTGAGGGCGGACAGTGAGGATGACACGGCAAGGGTGACATGACACAAGAAAATTTCCAGGATTTCGCTGATCCAGATATCCTGTATTGGTAACCCTGGCTTGGTCATTAATGCTTGGTATACCCTGGACCAGAAGGGTCCAGGAATAATCTCCTCCGACTCGGAAGCAGCAGGTTGATTTTCCATCGGAACTGTTATCTATGGTTTCTAAAGCATGGACAGTAACTTGACGTTTTCCAATCCAATCCAAACCGACTATAGAGTCGAAACGACTGTCAACACAAGTGGGAGAACCGAACACTACTATGATCGCTGCGTAAACTCATCCTGCTCACTACTAGTAAGTACTATTTATCCTGGTCAACGTTTCTTTCTCACGTTTCGCCAATCTTTCATTTTCCAGGCGTAGGAATCTGCTAGTATTACAACCATAATCACTAGCAGGCGCTCTCTTCGGGTTGTTAGCTGCTACAATTGATCACATCCATACAAAAGAGTCAAACTAGGTTGGGCATAGATATTCATCCCGGTGGGTTGTCTGCGAGCACTGCCATTCCAATGTTCATCCATCAAGGAAGGCACGTTTTTGGCGTAGTCTCGGTTTTGCTTCTTCGTTCGCCTGAACGGGTGCGTTTCTTCACAGTCGATGGACGCTCGTATGTTGTCTGCACCCTGAAACACGCTAGCGCTGTGTCGGAAGATGAAACCATGGACCCGTTCAGCTGGAGAGAAGTCATTCAAGCAGCCAAGTCCCCATATTTGTGGCTCCTTGCTGTCGTCTTCTTTTTTGATGGTAATGTTAATGCAAGCCAATGACTGTTTGTTTCGGCTATACCATGTTTTACAGTCATCGACGAGGGGCCGTTTGATTAAAAGAGTGTCTATCCACTAAAAGTAGGACAATGCAGCAACGAGTATGTTGAGCCACGTCCGCTATACATCCCTCTTTTTCTCCGTCACCAGCTCGGTCGGCACGATGCCAGCCCTGATGACGTGGCTCGCGAACAATAGCGCACCGCACGCACGGCAGGCGACCCTGATAGCCGTTGCATTCATGATGTCCTTGTGTGGCAGCACGCTCGCCACTTGGTTGCTTGTTCGATCTCTCCGTCCAAGTTTACTACGGCAATGTTCACATTCGTCAGCACGTCCGTCGGGATGGTGGTGTTCTCGACGGCCAACCTTGTGTACCTGTGGCGAGAGAATCGGTCGAAAGCGGTAAGGCGCATGGTGGGACTCGCAAGGAGGAAGAGCCCCAGAACCGTTGGGATCGCAGTGCGTGGTTTATATGGGGATTGAGTCTGGCCTGTTTGCTTGTGCACGAAGTATACATAATCTCCCGTAGGCAGACTCTATAGTAGGAAGACAGTCGTTCCTACTCTGAAGTATACATGGACAATAGGAAGTTGTGATTGACTCGGATGACTCAGAACGCCGCGTGAAGCAGACGCGCCTTGGAACGGCGAAACTCGTAGTATCCGGGTTACTATATTCGGTCGTTTCCCTCCCCAACGTGGGAACAAATTCACGCTCTACTGGCATAGCTATTCGTGATTTCTAAAGCTTCACGACACTATAAATATTCAAGTCTATCTGAGTACCAGATTAAGCCCATAGTATATGCGAGAAAGTAGTATATCACCTGGCTGTTATCCCATAGTACCAATCTGCCCGTCCCCATCCGCTCAGAATGGGGGAAATGCAAGCACCGCCTCGGCCTGGGGACGGTGCACGTGACTCCATGGATCCATACCTCGGCGGCCCGTAACCTTCAAGTTGTGACTGGCAGGCTATGAATCCTTAGGCGAGGTAAGTTATGATGAAATTACCCATTTCCTCGGGATCGCAATCGGACAAGCTCATGGCATGACGGAACAATATTATCAAGCGCTCCGAGTCGGTGGCGTTCGCCGCATGATTGATGCGGCAATGGCAGTACTATGTGCGCAAAGTTCTCGGCATCGGTCTAGCCTAATTCAACCAATTACGGTCTGCATATATACCCGTGCCCTAAATGATTAGGGTGCTTCATCGCTTCCCCTCACTGGTAGCGCATAATGGTCAAACCTGACACGTGTCATTTGTCTTCAACTTCACAGGCCAAGAATGGCTCTGCAGAACTCAAGGAAGAAGTATTATCACAGATTGAGCTCAATGTGTCAGAAAGCATTCTATGGAGGAAGCTTGATATATGGATTATTCCATTAGTCACCAGCTTCTATCTACTCTCTGTCCTGGTGAGCTTCCGAGCCCGACCGTACTAGTGTATGGGCTTCAAGTGTTGACGTTGATTGTAGGACAAGACCAACATTGCTAATGCAAATGTTGCTGGTTTGCAGAAATCGTTGGAGATGTCGCATTACCAGGTAAGTAATTACTAGGGCGCTTCAGACAATTTGCTTCCTGCACTCACCGACTATTCATAGTTTACCATCATTTTGACTGTCACTACCGTGTTTGTGCCCACGTTTTCATAGCCTCGTGCATGGGCTTATCATGTACCACTAGTGGTTTGTTAGCCGCCGAGCTCCCATCCACATTGCTGTTGAAGGTAAATCACGAATTCGTTGATATAACACCGGCATGACCACACCTTTTGTCATTGCAGTATGTGGGGCCTGATCGTATGCTTCCTGCCATGGTTGTATTGTGGGGTGTTATTTGCACTACTCAAGGTGAGCGTGTCACGGTAGCAATGATATCAAATGATTTAGGGGAGATCAAGGGCTGGTCAGTAACTATTCTGGATTACTTGTCTGTCGATTCTTCCTCGGGTTGCTCGAAGGTTCGCATTTTCCGAGATATCGTTCTCTGCATTTACTGGTAGCTAGGTGGTCTTGGTCCTGGAATCATTCTTTATCTATCTTTCTTCTATCCTCGAAGAAAACTACAAACTCGGTAGGTCATCAATCGATGTTGCTGTATGTTACCTGACGACATCGCTAGTACTGCAATCCTCTACGCAACAACGTCGTTAGCGGGCGCTTTCTCCGGGCTGTTGGCCGCTGCCATCGATCAGATTCATACAAAGAATGGTAAACCGGGTTGGACGTGGATATTCATCCTGGTAGGTTGTACACGAGCACTGCCATTCCAATGCTCACCCATCAAGGAAGGAAGGCATATTTACCATCGTTTTTGGTGTGGTCTCATTTTCGCTTCTTCCTCGTTCGCCTGAACGGGCGCGTTTCTTCACGGTCGACGAACGCGCGTATGCTATCTCCGTTCTCAAGCACGCTGGCTCTGTATCGGAAGACGAAACTATGGACCGGTTCAGCTGGAGAGAAGTCATTCAAGCCGCCAAGTCCCCACAATTGTGGCTCCTTGCTCCTGTCCTCTTTTTCAGTGGTAACGTTGATGTAAACCAGTAATCATTGTGTTGATTGACGCGGAGCCCATCAGGTGCGACATATGGTGGTGTGACTTAGTGAGCCTATCCTGTAGATATCCATCTATGGCGTTGACGATCGATGCTAGCTTTGAACCGACCATTGTCGCCGGTCTCGGATATACAGGCAACCAAGCTCAACTGATGAGCGTCCCTCCGTATGCTGTTACCTTTGTTGGTATGTATCTTCGTACTCAACGATATTTTACGACTCCCTCACTACCTTGACACAAGTATCCTTGATCGCAGCCGTCATATCGGACCGGTACCGATGTCGTGGACTCACGATCATCTTCTTCTCTCTTCTAGAACTGATTGGTTATACCATGTTTTACGGTACGTCGAGGGGTCGTTTGATTAGAAGAGTGTCTATCTGTTGAACGTAGCACAATGCGGCAGCAAGCACATCGAGCCAGGTCCGCTATGCGTCCCTATTTTTCTCCGTCACTGGTGGACTCGGCACACCGACAGCGATGACGGCGTGGCTTGCGAACAACAGTACCCCACACACACGGCGGGGAGCCGTGATAGCTATTGGATTCATGATAACGCAGTGCGGTGCGGTACTTGCCACCTGGTTGCTTGGTTGGATCTCTCCTGCGCCTAATTATACCGCGGCAACGATCACGTTCATCGCCATGTCCGTCGGGATGGTAGTGTCCGCAACGGCCAACCTTGTGTACTTATGGCGAGAGAATCAGTGGAAAGCGGTGAGGAGGCGGACGATGGAAATGGGCAAGGAGGAAGAGCCCGAGGATCTTGGGGACCGCAGTGCATTTTTCATATATAGTCTTTAATCTGGACTGAGCCCGGCCCGAGTGTCGGGGCGCTAGGTATACATGGTCGATATGAAGTTATCATATTGTCAGCGAACGAAGCGCACCATTAAGGAAGTGCTCCTAGTAGCCGAGGTCACACTGGCACTTTGAGTCTCAACAAATCAAAATTCGTTGCCGAGCATGGTTTATATTCATTTTTAGATTTGTCGTGTGTATCCAAGGTCTACGCCTTTAGTTCGGCATCTCCCCCTTTTCCTCCCGAGTACGGTCCCAACACCTCTCCGCCCATCTGAACACCGGATACGTCCCCATTGCGACTACGAACCCGACATAGACCCCACAGTCCCCCGACCCGTCCCGCGCGACCGGTCCCACGTACCACGCCTGCGACATGAACGGCACCAGCGCGCCACACGCACACGCGAACGCCAACACCGCCGGCCCACTCCGCGGGAGCAGCCTCGGTGTGTCCCACGCCGCAACCGCGTACACTGTCTCCGAAACCGAGCAGCCCCGGAAAAAGACATGTTCGGCGATAACGATACCTGCAAATGCTGTGCTCCAATATCCGATTATGCCTGTCCAACGGTGAGTCTTGCGTAATCAGGGTTGATGGAGAGGAAGAGGGACCTACTGAGTATGTCGACGAACGTCGAGTAGAACTTCTGCGCGCCAACAATAGCAACGGGGATCAAGCTGAAAGGCCAGTTCGCGACGAATTCTGAATGAGTAAAGATACGACGTACATGGCTTCGGAGATCAGGATATACACCCAACGCGGCACGAGGGTGAACCAATGAGCGACTGACATCAGACTTGTGCTGAACGTATACATGGTTGGCGCGCACGCGCTCGGTACGCTCAGCGCAACGAGGACCGTGAGGAACTTGCCGAAACCACCTAACGGCTCCAAGATGCCGTACAGCAGACCCCCGACGGACGAATTATGCTGAAAGGCAGCACTCCAGACAGGGACATTGGGAGCTGCAGCCGCAAAGGCTGCTCCAATGGTATGACCGGTGATCTGTCATCAAGATGAGTTACGTGGATTCTTACATGACGCAAAAATGTACGCTTGGGATCACAAATCCAAGGTATGTGTAGAGGAAGATCTTTACACTGTACGTCGATATAAATTGCCTAGTCAAAGACGAGAATAAGATGAAGCCTACGATGACGCAGCGGGACTGTGGTAAACTCCGTAGTCGGGAACCATTGGACACCAACTGATAATAGACGAAGCGATAGTGGACGCGAAGGAGATCACCGAACTTGGAGTAGGAACCGGAACCGCTACTGATTGGTTAGCGCGCAATTGTGGGTACCCAACAGCCAGCATGGCGATGAAAGCGACGACATTCGGCAGCCATGCAATACTTTCATACCTATGGACGAAGCTTTAGCCACGCACACAACCCAACATCTGACTTCTTACCAATGAAGGAATTGGTAACCGAAAAAGGTCACCTACGAGGCGGTTTAATGCGACGGATGACGGAGGCAACAGACGGCAACGGACAGCAAGGGAGATCATGCTAATGATCACGATGCCCAGCGTGTCATTCAGGTGAGGGCTGACGCTTGCCAACGTTTGTCCACCGATAATGCAATTCAAAATCAAGAACCCTTGCATCGAAAATACATTGAGTACGCTGGGTATGATGGCTCCGTAATATCTTTTACGAACTCGTCACCAACCCATGCATACAAAAGATATGCATCATGGATCCACTCACCCCCACGAGTAGCGTGACTGCACCATGGCACGCATCCCTAGCTTTGGTCCAAACACAGCGCTATAATACATGGTACGTTTAGTCTGCGAATGGGCGGATACGAGACGTTGTGCGTCAGCTTACAAGAACGCGGGGAAGAGGCAAGACCTGGACGGACGTTTTTCTCTGATGAGTGTCCGAACTCACAAACGGGATGGAACTTACACGAGATCTACCACGACGATAGTCATAATCGAGTCGCGGACGCCCAATGCAAAAAATGCGGGGCCCGAGGTTCCTGTGCCGAAGCTGTCGGTAAAAGTCTGAGAATCAGTTTACCCATTTTTCTATTGATTCCAATAGACGTGCGCTGAGGATACGTACGCGAGGACGTTCATGTTGGCCGAAAACCAGACAAAAAACATTTGATACCATCGGGTGTCGACTCGTTCAGTGACCGGGACAGGTGTGACACTGCAGTAGGTTCCCGAGGTCGTCAGTTCGGGTTGGAGCAAGGACAGACAGACGTACCCGTGGGTTTCTACGCCATAGTGGGCCAAGAGGGCGCTGATGCGATGCAAGAATCGGAGGGGCGTGTACTTGATGTCGGTATTCAACTCACGATCGCCGAGAGCTTTCTCAGTGTCTGGGACGTTGAGCAAATCCGATTTAATAGAGACGCCATGGGCTTGGTCGACGGGGGATGCAGACATTGTGGGACCCCGTATTGAAACACCCGGGGAAGACAAATCGCCCACCCACCCCGGAAGTAGTAGAAAAAAGCCATGTGGACCGTTAGTAGTCGGATCATCGATCATCCGGCATCCGGTTTCAGCGTCGCGCACTAGTACGGCTTATCATCCAACTCTTTCGTAAGCGAGATTTTTGGCTCAACTTGAACGAGCGGGCGGTCCAAGGACTTACGGCATTGAAGTCGTTCACTGTTCGTCTAATAGTGATAATTCACAAGCCCAATAGCCTAAATCTTTTCTTTTCCCCTATGATCACCTCGCCGAGGTGTATCTCGGGGTGTGTGTACTGTTCACATTGGAGCCTAAGGCTCAAGTCTGAATATCAGGTTTGAGGAATGTTTTCACGTACTAGTAACAAGTGTGGCATGGCACTTGCATAAAAACTTTACCCCGCTAACCCTGCCATGATCTTGTTCCTGATATTGTACATACCAGCATCGCCTGATGCTTGAAATAAGAATTAGTTCCATAAGTTTCTGTACTATGTATCTGAGCCTGCATGTCAGAGCCACATGCGAACCGTTACTACACAAAATTTGCCACATCTCAGGGGGGTCATCAGACTCAACATTTCATTCGTAATGAGGACAGTTGTTCGGGAGTTGTGGATTGGCACCAAGTTGCACCGTTTATGATTGAGGTGAACTTCCAGCCGAACCGGAGACCAGATCACCGGTCTTGGAGTCATGCAAAAGGGGAAAAACAAAAGACAAACAAACAAAGTCCAATACATTAGACAGAACAACATACTAAATGTCGCAACAAACACCTATCGTGATATCTAAAATCAGCGCTATGACCATATTCAAGTCCATCTGAGTGCCAAACCAAACCCACATATGCAAGAAAACGATATATCACCCTGGAAATCTGGCCGTTTATCGGCAATTTGCTCGTCCCCATCTGTCCGTTAGGCTTACCGCCTCTGCCGCCACTGACGATACCGTTCTCTGGCCTCGGTCATCATCTTTCCCATAAAACGGTAGCCATAAAATCCTGGCCAAAAGATACGCTCCACGTAATGATGACCACCCCTGTGGAATGAACTATGTTCTTGGAGGGCGATGACAAACCAAGCGGTGATCACCGTCAGGATGAC
>JBBPLX010001238.1:0-10262 GCA_038090015.1 Leccinellum albellum | reverse complement strand
AGTACATATTAGGGTATGAAACATAGACCAAACCACCAACTGCAAGGGGGACATACTCTTCACCACCTCCCTCTTTGTTGACATAGAAGAAGTTGTTCAATCTGTAATGCTTCATATCATGGACTCAGATTGCAAAAATGAAAACATTATCCTAGAACTATCCTGGCTTTGAGCTGCCAACCCTGCCATCAATTGGAAATGACAAACCATTACTATTCCAGACTCTGTTGACCAGTCTGCCCACTTCTATCACCTCCACACTGCAGACCTCCATTGCCACAATGCTCATTTCCAAAAACCTACCTCAGAACTCAGATCAACACTCTGACACACCTATGTCACTCCTGCCCATAACCATAACCTTTATGACTATTTAGGTTTTGAAACCAAGAGACAATTTCTTGAGAGGGCTATGGTGAACAGAGTTATGTATGTGCAAAGTCATGAGGATAGGATCCTGATTCATTCCAAAGGAAGACCTTTGAATTGCCAAGCTTACCACTGCCACTAACCTCACCATTGAGCGAGAGAAAGCCCAACCTAAGACAGTTCTCCCCTCCAAATATTCTGAGTTCTCCTCCATGTTTTCCAAAGAAGCCTCTTCAAGACTCCCTCCTCCTAGACCCTATGACCATGCTATCAACCTTGATGACACCTTTGTATCTAAATTGGAAAAGTTTACCTCTCTCTCCTGACAAGCAGAAGGCTACTGAAGACTTCCTTGAAGAAAATCTTTGAAGCAGGAAAATTTGACCATCAAAGTCTCCTTAAGTGTCCTCCTTCTTCTTCATTAAGAAAAAGGATGGAAAGCTTCACCTGTTAGGATTACAGATACCTGAATTCCCACATGACCAGAGACACCTATCCACTCCCCCTCATCTCTGATCTCATCAATAAACTCAAGGGAGCCAAGGTGTTCACCAAGTTTGACATTTGATGGAGATACAACAACATGCACATCAAGGAGGGAGACCAATAGAAAGACACCTTTATAACCCACGAAGGACTCTTCAAACTAACCGTCATGTTCTTCAGAATGAACAACTTCCCCTCCACTTTCCAATGCTTCATGAACGATTCCTTTTGAGACATGATAGCTAAAGGATGGCTCATCATCTACATGAATGATCTTTTCATCTTTTTCCCTGATGATGCTTCCCATACAGAATACACTAGACAAGTCCTCCAATGAATGCAGGAACTCAACCTTCATCTTCATCTAGAAAAGTGCAACTTCACCACACCCAAGGTGGAGCACCTCAGAATGATCATCAAACCTGGAACTCTCATCATAAACTCAGTGAAATTAGATGGTATCGCCTCTTGGCTGACCCCATCCACAGTTAAGGATGTTCAATCCTTCCTAGAGTTCACCAATTTTTATTAATGATTCATTAACCACTATTCTGACACTGCCTGACCCCTTATCAATCTCACCAAGAAGGCTAAACCCTGGGAATGGTCTCCTGCCTGTCAGACCTAAAACCCATCCTCCATCTTCCTGACCTCTCTGTCTCATTTGCCATCACTACTGATGCCTCTTACAACACCACTGGTGTGATTCTCCTCCAAACTGACTCCAATAGAGACTGGCACCCCTGCTCCTACCTCTCTCAGTCATTCATCCCTGCAGAACAAAACTACAATATCTATGATAGAGAACTTCTTGCCATTATCAGAGCCCTAAAAGCCTGGTAGCACTACCTTTACAGATCCCCTTTTTCCATACAGGTCTTTACTGACCACAAAAACCTCACCTATTTCTGTGAACCATGCCATCTTAACCATAGACAAGCCCGATGGCTCCTTGACATCACAGACTTCAACCTTCAGATCTCCCATGTCCCTGATTGCCTCCTTGCAGGACCTGATGCCTTTTCTCACAACCAGATAAACTCACCTCCTCCTTCTGAAGTCAACAATGAGGATGTCACCCTCCTTCCTCCCTTCCTCTTTGTCCATGCCATCAATACCACTCTATCCTCTGCCATGACCATGGCCTCTGGCAATGACTCCCTCATCCTCACCACCCTCCAAGCCCTTAATGGCACCATTCCTCCTGCCTTTAAATCTCATCTTAGCGATTGGCAATTCTGCCATGTTGTTCTCACCTATAAGGATCGAGTATATATCCCAGACTCCCCTCTTTGCTGTGACATTGTCTTCTTGTTTCCATGACCATCTCTCTGCAAGCCACTGCAGCAAACCAACCCTGTGATGGACAATGCTGGCCAGGTCTGTCTAGATCCCATAGGCTGACAGGTATTCCCAAAAAGGTTCCTAACTGGCTATGTCTGGATGGCTCACCCCCTCACTGGACATATCTGTCCAGCTCTGTTTAGATGTGGCTGTACTGCCCAACTCTGTCCAGCTGTGGCTGTGCCCTCCAGCTACTCCAGCTACTTCTAGTCACTTCCAGTTCCTCCAGAGCCTATCAGCAAAACCAGGAGTTACTGAACAGTACTGGATAATACTTCATAGCAATCATAGCACTCATTGTTACGATTCAGGTAGAACTTAAAGGTATCCCATTGGTGGAGATGTCCTATACTCTATGTTGCATTCGTTTCTCCATTTATCTATTAGGGAAGGATGCCTTTGTCATCAATGACCCTTTAATACTTCCTTTAGTTTTGCCGCTGTTCCTTTTTCTTTTAGCTTTCCCTGTCCTTGTATTACATGTCCTCCTTTCCTTCCGCTTTTGTCTCTCTCTTACTGTGTATTATGCATCCCTTTTCCTCTTATGTCTCTTTTTCTCTCACTACTATGAACACAGCATGGTCTGTGCATCTTATCTTACAGTATAAATACCTCTCATAGTAGGATGGTGTTCTTTAGCTAGTTCTGCACAATTGTAGCATTCTAGTCCCATCTGCCTCTGCTTGCAAGCGAGACCTTCTCCGAGTCATCCCTAAGGCATTGACATTCACCTTCAACTCAAAACCCTTGGAACATCTTGATGTGACTCTTCATGAGATCCTCAATATTGCCTTGCAGCATATTTCTTGTAAGCCCCAACAACATCTAAAGAGAGACTATCATACATGTAGAGTCAAGAAGACTGCTGTCTGCAGTACAAGAGAATGCTCTTGTGTAACAAAAGAACTAGCTCATCCTCTGCCTTCTGCTGGCTAGCAGATTGCCCACCATTTCCTTCTCCAGACATTTCCATGCTCCTTCCCCTGACAATGAACCTTGCCAAGTTGCTTCTTCCTCTTCCCATCCCCCTCACCCTGCTAGTGATGCAGAACATAAGGAATGGATAGAAAAAATAGCCACCCAGCTTGCTGAAGCCCTTGAACCCCCATCTAGATCTCCTTCTCCTGAGTATGGACTTGCCCCCACTCCCACAGACAACCAAATGCCCTCTGAATTGAAAGCTGGATTGCCCAAGGATTTTTCTGGGAACAGCACTGATGCGAATCACTGGTTGTCGGCCATGAAGGCCTATTTCAAAATGAATGATGCTTTATATACTGATGGAAAGAAACTCCTTGTGATACTAAACAAGATGACCAAGGGAAATGGAGTCCCTTTTGCCAAAGCCTGGTACAAGAAAATAGATACCACCACTGACATCACTGACGTTACCTTCAATAAATTTGTAGAAGATTTCACTGCTACCTTTTTCCCATACAATGTTGCCACTGAAGCTTGCCACTCCTTGAGAGCCCTGAAACAGAACTACCACAATAAGGAACATGGGTTCCAGAAATATATCTCTGAATTTCAGCTCCTTGCCAGATGTGCTGGCATCACTGACAATGAAACTCTCCTCAATATTCTTGCCTCTGGGATGAATCGCAATTTGGTTAGGATGATCCTCTTCCAGCAGACCCAACCAACTATGGCTAAAGAATGGATAACCCAGGCCTCAAAGTATCATGCCCAGCAAAGGGATATTGATGATATCCTTTCTGGAGGAAAAGGAAACTTCTCTTGTCCTCTTCATGACCCTAATGCAATGGATGTCAACACAATAAGAATGTCTCCCATTGATAGCGCTCGCCACATGCACAAGAATTGCTGCTTCATTTGCCATGAAGTTGGCTGCCACACTTCGAAATACCCCCACTCTGAAAATCAAGGACCTCCTTGACAATCCTCTGTCCAATACACCCCTACCCCTCAACCATCTGTCATTGCTGCTCTCCTTTCTTGCTAACCACAGCCCTCTGCCCTTCAGCAATATGTTAATGAAATTACCATGTCCTGAAATGTCTCCAAGGAGGAGATACTCAAGGTTCTTAGGACTGTTTACAAAGATACCCCTGAACCTCCTGTTGAAGAAGAAACATCTGTTACTGCTGCCGCGGTAGAAGAAACTGCTCCTACTGAGGATTTTTGAAATGAAGGGTTAGTACAACATCTAGCTCTTCTTCTCCGTTATGACTGGCTCCTGTAATTTGTACCACTCCCCATGTGAAATCAATCATCATTCCTATTTCACTGTCCAGTCCATCTCAAATTGTCGAAACCAAAGCCCTCATTGATAGCAGAGCTTTCAGAAATTTCATCGACCAGAAACTCATAGCCAAATACTCTCTCCCAATCACTCGTCTTGCTAAACCTCTTGCTGTTAACAATGTAGATGGAACCCCTAACAAAAATGGAGTCCTTTATTCCCTCACTACTGTAACCCTGGCTCTACAAGATTTCTCTGCCCCTCTAAAGTTATATGTCATTGATTATGGAAAGGAGAACATTATTCTTGGACTCTCCTGGCTCAGAAAGTTCAATCCACAAATCAATTGGATGACTGGGATGGTATACCTCCCTTTCCTCATTCCTTTAAGCAATGACAATGAGGCAGTTGTGGAACAATGGTATCTTGTTTGCTACCTCAAAAAGAGCCCCTACCATAAATGCCCCAACGTCACTTTCAGTCTCCTTTTCCTTGCTCTCTGAAAGACCACCATTTCCACCAAGGCTGTTATCGCTACTAAGAAACCTTCCATCACTCTTTCTCCTCAGCTATCCGAGTTTGCTGATGTATTCACTAAACTTCCCATTGACAAACTCCCTCCCTCTCGCCACATTGATCATACCATTGAGCTAAAAGAATTCTTCATCTCAAGGGTTGCTAAAACATACTCCCTTAACCCGAAGGAATGAGAAGTTTGCTCCTAATTTATCAAAGAAAACTTAGAAAATGAACGCATCTCCCATTCTCAATCACCACAAGCCTCCCCTTTCTTCTTTGTCCCTAAGAAAGATGGGTCCCTTCGTCCTTGCCAAGATTATTGATATGTATCTCAATGAACACACTGTAAAGAACACTTACCCTCTTCCTTGTATTCCCAACCTTATCAATAAACTCAAGACTTTCTCCATTTTTACCAAGTTAGACATCTACTGGGGGTATAACAATGTCCTTATTTGCCCTGAAGATCATTGAAAGGCTGCCTTCATTACTCCTAATGGACTCTTTGAACCTAACGTCATGTTCTTTGGTTTTTGCAATACCCCTGCCACCTTTCAAGTCCTGGTGCACTGAATCTTTGCTGACTTCATCCACGAATGAGAGATCTCCATGAACCCCACTAAACTCACAGCCATCGAGAACTAGTCTCCCCCCCACTCTGTTAAAGCCATTCATTCATTCCTTGGGTTCTGCAATTTCTATCGAAAGTTCATCCCTAACTTTTCCTCTGTATTATGAACCCGATTCATTCACCTACCTTTTTCACTTATTTTCTTCTTTTCAAAGTCACATGACTGCTTAGTCAGCAATCACATGATCAGTCACATGATGTCATGTGTTACTGTCTTTATCTATGATGTCATAGTCTAGACCGCCTCATGGTGTACATGAGTATTTAATCACTGTTGATAGTCACACGCTCGTGAGAGCACTATAACCTTATTAGTAGTTAGTAGATAACTTATTGTCAGACACAGCTTGGTCTGTGTGCATGTACCAGTAGTATAAATACTTGAATGCAGCAACGGAACAAGCCAGTCTTGTTCTCGTTGGACTTCCCTTTGACTACAGTCCCCTTCCCTTGAGTTTTGCCTAGTTGAGGTGCCTAGACATTGTTTGTCAAAGGTTGCCTTCATTAGAACAAGACTATTTACTCTACCCACCTCAACACCAGTATTGTGTTACCACTTCATACTACTTCTTTGTGTGCACCCGCTTCAGTGCATCCACACTCGGACTCCAGAGTATAGGAGATTGAAAGCTCAGCTTTCTGGTTGTACTGTGACCACAGAAGGACTGCAACCTTCTCTCCACTGCATAGCTCGAGGGTTCATATGACCCGCAAACCAGTTCGCTTTCATAGCACCTAGACCTCATTTGAGAGGACACAGCTACGCGCTGGTAATAGTATCAATCCCTTACTGCATAGTGGGCAGCGGTGTCTTGTGACATAAACACCGCCTCGAATCACGTGATTCTTCGAGGATAAATAAGATCCGCAGCCTTACAGAGCTAAATCTGTGCCGTAGCCAGGCATCCTGTTTCTTTGACTTCTACCATCGACACATGTCCGTGCTCATGACATGGTATTGCATTTACAGGCAGGTGACGTGACTCTTAGTGAGATCCTCCCTGATTTTATGTTCTCCGACCTCAAATACGAACAATCCCTCCTCGTCTGACTCAGCAATGGAATCCCATGCCTTCCCATTTTTGAGGAAGAAGATATAGATACAAACAACCTCACTTCAGACGAAGCATTCTCCATTGAATTAGAAGGAGCTTGGAACGACCAGCTCATAAACAAATATTTCGATAATGCGTTCACAAACACCATAGCAACCTTGCCCAAAGACACCCTTTATCAATCTACCATATACTTCTCTGCACCTGATAGCCCATGAGTCAGTATTTGATCTCCCACCCAAACCAATGTACTCAGACACCCCGACGATCCGCGTGGAAACTCCCTGCAACCCCATGGCTTCGAGCAGCTGCAAGGACCAAGGTGAAGTGCTCGCCTCATTGCTAAAAAGGATAGAAGCACTCGAGCTAAGAGCACTCAAGGCCGAGAGGCACACAGAGGACCTCAACCTCGAGTTGGAACAAACCAAGCAAAAGGTGAAGGAGAGCGCAGACCCCGAAAGAGTGGCATTCGAGAGAGGGATAGCAGCTGCTCTCCTTTCTCAAAGGCCCTCTATGACCACAAACTCAAAAAGGGCAGAGGTCATCCGCGACCCAGGGCACTTTGATGGATCCTACAGCAAGTTCGATGAATGGTGGACCAAGATGCTGGTCTTCAGAGAATCGAACAATCAGCTTTTCAATGATAGATTAGCTGGGGGAAATCAAGGAACCAAGAACTGGAATCTGGTGGTTCTATCTCAGATTGGTGTCGAGTCTGGGGAAAAAGATAAAAATGGGGCAGGCACATGGGCCCGCACTGAAATAAAGAAACAAAGAGATTTTCATCTAGGATGGATGGGTTTGGACGACCTAGAAAAAGTCCTAAATGAACGATTCAGAATTGGGAATGAAAAAGAAATAGCAACAAAGAGGCTTCTATGGTGGAAGCAAGGCAGAAATGAGAGGACACAAGTCTTTCTCACACAATGGCTGGCCTTATATGATCAGACTGGTTGTCAAGAACAGATGGGGATAACGCTCCTCGAACAAGGTGTCCGATAGGACATAATACGACACATGTTCATGACAAACCAAAGGCCCACCACCTTGTATGCCTTCATAGGCAAAGTACAAGAAATTGCCAACGCGATTGAGTCCTTCAAGACTCGCTATTCTACCAACACCATGGCCCGAAAGGACCCTAATGCCATGGAAATCGATCGTGTCGAGACTGGCGACAGTACCAGTTCCATAAACCGCATGTCACGTGGATGTTTTAACTGTGGAAAGGAAGGCCATATAGCGGCCAAATGCAAGGCACCATCCACAAGGTGCAAAGAATGTGGTTTCTCACGCAGCGGACATTCAAATGTCTGCTCAAAATACGTACCTTGCCAGGTCTGTGCAGCCGAATGAACGGCCCCGCAGGACAAACAATTGACTGCCCCGAACTGGCAAAAGGCGATCAAAGGTATGGACATCAACATGGCAAGAGCCTATTTTAAAGACCTCAAAGTTACCAAGGGAAAAGCCAGAGGGAGCACTTAAAGGGTAAGGTGACTCCCATGGACTTACATACACGTTCTCGGACTAGTTCTCTTTCTTCCATTTCTTCTTTTAATAGGTATTCATGTCTTAGTGTAGATGACGATACATGCAAGGAAGGGGGTGCCGCGACAAGTGATGATGGACTTAACGAATGGCATAGTCTACCAATTTCTATTTCTTCTACTTCTTTTGATCTTCCGGTTATTGATATGTGAGAATTGGCCCTTATGGCAAAAGATCCGGACTATTTTCCTTAGATTTGTTCTATAGATAACTTCATATCTCGATGTGGTAGCCTACCAGATACATCAACTGAAGTGGCGATCTCGAAAGAGCGTGGTCACCGGGAAGTGACACTTAATTCCACTTATAAAAATGAAAAAACATCTTCAAAAAAGATTCGCACCCTAAATCTGATTCGAGAAGTATACTTAAAAATCAACATAATAACCAAAAGCACAAAAACAAATATGAAAGCACTCTTAGATAGTGGTGCTACGGGAATTTTCATTGATACTGCTTTTGCGAAGAAGGAACGGATACCTTTAAAACCGCTGGAACTCATCGTCCCTGCATATAATGTTGATGGAACCGTAAACTCAGCCAGAGAAATTGCTTATACCGCTGATGTGATCATTGACTATAACGGACATAGAGAAAAGGTGACAGCAGATGTCACAAACCTAGGACGTAATCAAATGCTCTTAGGATACACATGGTTAAGAGACCACAATCCCTCCATTGATTGGATAAAAGGAGATGTACAACTAGATCGTTGTCCCGCATCATGTAAAGCGCTGAGCGCTATGTACCAAACACATATGAAAGAAGCCGAGCAGGATTACAGCACAAGAATCAGGACAATAGAGCCATATAAGGGACTGGAACCCGAAAAATCATTTAAATTAGTTCCTCCAGAATATCACAACTATCTGGATGTCTTTTTGAAAAAGGCTAGTGAGAGAATGCCGGAATGAAAACCATGGGATCATGCAGTAGATCTGAAGCCAGACTTTATCCCAAAAAAAGGAAGATTAATTCCACTTAGCCTGACCGAACAGGATGAAGTCAAGGCTTTCATAGAAGATCAATTATCTAAAGGGTACATCAGACCCTCTAAGTCCCTGCAAATGTTACCTGTATTCTTTATACCCAAAAGGACAGCAAGAAATGCATGGTTATGGACTATAGATATTTAAATGAAGGCACAGTGAAAAACAACTACCCACTGCCTCTTATTTCCCAGATTGTCGATAAAGTAAAAGGAAGCAAGCACTTCACCAAAATGGACCTCCGATGGGGTTACAATAATGTCAGGATCAAAGAGGGCGATGAATGGAAAGGAGCTTTTATCTGCCACTTAGGATCCTTTGAACCCATGGTCATGTTCTTTGGAATGTGCAATTCCCCTGCTACCTTTCAGCAAATGATGAACGATATCTTTGCCGATATGGAAGACATAGTCATTATTTACATCGATGATCTCTTAATTTATACCAATCGCGATAAAAGGCACCATCAGGAAATGGTCAGAAAAGTGCTAGAGAGACTTCGCAAGAACGATCTCTTCATAAAACCAGAGAAATGCTTTTTCGATGTCGAGAAAGTAGACATGCTTGGAATGGATGTCTCGAGTATAGGAATCTCGATGAATGAAAGTAAATTAAAGGGCATAAGCGAATGGCAAGGTCCATCTAACGTAAAAGGAGTAAGAAGCTTCCTGGGGTTAGCCAACTTCTATCAGCGATTCATTGCCAATTATAGCGAAATAGCAAGGCCATTGCATGACCTTACAAAGAAAGATCAACCCTGGAGCTGGGGAGAAGCTCAACAACAAGTGTTTGATATGCTTAAAAATAGATTCACATCGGCACCGGTACTAGCCTACCCAGATGATACCACTCCATATCGAGTAGAGTGTGATGCGTCAGACTTCGCCACAGGGGCAGTCCTATCCACCTTCAAAGATGAGAAGTGGCATCCAGTAGCTTTTATGTCTCATTCCATGACACCGGAGCAAAGAAACTATCCCATAGTGGATAAAGAGATGCTGGCCATCATAGAAGCCTTAGAGCAATGGCGACACTACCTAGAAGGAGCACGCCACCAGTTCGAGATCTGGACAGACCACAAAAATCTCCAGTATTTTATGAAGTCGCAAGAT
>JBBPLX010001237.1:0-10265 GCA_038090015.1 Leccinellum albellum | reverse complement strand
CAAGCGCAAGGAACTGGAGGCGCAGGTTATGGAATGGCGCAAGGCTGGACTCGTACCCGACGCGGCCGCTACCTCTGCTGCTACTGCTGCCGGCAAGTCGACAGCCCCCCCTGCCACGCCTACCACGCCCGTGGCGTCGACGTCCAAGACACTGCTACCCACAGCGGCGCCTGCCGTTGCTACAGCATCGACGACATCAGCACCTTCTGCTCCGCATGCCGCACCAGCTGCTGGTCCCGGCCCCGCCCGCAGAACGCTCGGCGGCGCTGTCCCTCTCGGTATGGACGCCGCAGGACGAGGACGAGGCGCGCCACCACCCCGTGGAGCACGCGGCGGCGGACGCGGTCTGAGCATACGCGGTGCGGCGCCGGGAACTAGAGGCGGCTCTACCATGACCACTGCCCGTGCTGCTACTAATGCTGCTACGGGTGCTGCAGGGCCGACCTCGACACAAACTCTGGCTTCGGCGCCGACTACAAACACTCCCACTGTCGGCGTTCAGATTATGGGTGCGGCGAACAAGCGCGGACGGGACGACGACACGGCTGGGGACGACTCGTTGGCGAAGCGATTGAAACCTGCGAATGAAATTCCAGGAGTTGTGGGCGGTGTTGCACAGACAGCTAATAGTAATAACGCAGTTGCTGGCGGCGCGGGAGGCAGTAAGCCGCCGGTTGCGATTCGACGACCACCCCCATCATAGCCGGCCCCTCGTTCGTTTTTTCATTTTTTTGCATCATGTATCTTATCCGCATGCACGTGTGTCTGCCCACGGTTTTCGTATATTTTCCCAGTTAGCTCACGAATAAATGGTTCACATTTCAAACATGGATTCTTTCTTTTATGATTGGTATTCATTCGATCCCAGCATGCATAAGAATCAGAGGCTTAAGAAACTATAATAAGATTTATCAATGTATCAATGGGGCATGAAGTGGGAATATAAGAGTCACAAGAAAAGAAAAAAAGCCAAGTGCGTTCTGCAATCAAAGCAGAAGCTAGAGACAGTTAAGAGAGACGTAAGACGACGTAAACCGGAGCAACATGACGAGGGTGCGTCGAGGTGCGTAACAGGAACTCGTTTCAGGTGATCATTTGCATTAGCCGGTAGTGCATGGGTAGATGGAAACCAAAAACACGAAACCAAAAAAATATGTGATAGTCAATGCTTGTGGGTTGACGGTAGCAATAGATAATACCAGATGTACGTGTGGACTTGACGACTGGGGGGCAGGTATGAATGTGATGCGAGAGGAAAGGATAGACAATATGAGGACAAGCAGAAATTGGGAGAGAAATGTGCCAAGAGAAAAAGCATAGGAGACATAATTGAGACTGGACATTAGAACGAAGACGAGACATTACCGTTGAAAAGGGGAGGGGGAAGATATAAAAGGAAAAGAAAAAGGAGCGCGCGATCAAACGATAATCGTCCGCGTCAACCTTCTCGAGGATGTCCTTCCAGGGACCATAGCTTTAATCGCGCGACGGACAAAAGTACGCTTGCTTTCGTCCTTGCATGTGCGGAAAGAACTTGTGTTTGTGCCTTGACCAGCAATGATAAATCCAAGTTCGTCAACAGACGTGGACCGCCTCCAAGCGTCATCACTGGAGACGGGGGGAGGCATCGTACGCTTGCTAGAACCGAATACCCCGAATCCACGGGCGTGGCCAACCTTGACAGGCTCTGGAGTACTCATAGTATTATCCACGAGTCTCATATTGTCTGATTGGTAGCCTTTCCCGAGCCGCTTAACACCAGATGTGGACATCAAGAATCGATCGTAGACACCTTCCAAGTGTCGTTTGTCGGGAGAGGCAAGAACGGATTTTTCGGTTGATTTCTGCGCAGGATAGGGTTCGACATGGTATGGAGGCGAATTCAGATCGTCGAACTGAATAGAGCGATCGAGCAGAGTTCTCGAAGTAGTCGCCGAATCTTCTGTGAACCTCTGTGAAACAGGTGGTGCAACGAAGAGGCTTTTGTCGAAAACAGCCGATAACCTCGGCGATGGAGAGGATACAGGAGCTATAAATGTGTGATAAGTCCGTCAATACCCCACGTTCGATCGACTTGTTTGCTCACCTCTGTTGAGCTCCTGTTCCAGTTTAGCCACATCCTTAATATGTCTATCCAAGTTACTTTGGGACTTTGATTTCTCCCTCCGCTTCGAAGGACTACCGTCAAATATGCCACTTGTACTCGGACCATTTTTCCCTTGTGTCGGCGTTCCTGTTGAGACCGTTGCACGACGTCGACGAGGTGTTTGCATGAGCATACTGATCGAAGAAAGTACAGGTACCGATGATTCTGGAGCCTGGATATATGAAAAAGACGTGCTTGTATCTCCCTCACAAGTCGACGCAGGTAAAAGTGGTGCGTCTGGATCGGTAGACTGGGCGAAGATTTCATTAGCTGCAAGAAGTCGTCTGGGAAGACGAGAAGAGCGTATAGTATTGACTGTGTTGGTGGTCCCGGGAGTTGGGGTGTTCATTGTATATTGGTACTGCGAAGGGGACCGAGAGATGGGTGCAAGTGGAAGTGCAGCAGGAGGTGTGACGCTCGTAGTAGCAAAATTCTGACGGGTTTCTTCAACAACCTCTGTTTCGGGATCAGCTAATCCTTCCCCCTGATCAAACATGACGAAGACTTACTCTCGACACTCTGGATCCACATGTTCATGCGATCAAGCGCAACCTCATGTTCAGGCCGGATATTCTCCCAGCTGAATCGACCCTCTTCACCAGACCGCCTTTGCTCAA
Source organism: Leccinellum albellum (assembly GCA_038090015.1). Classification (NCBI taxonomy): domain Eukaryota; kingdom Fungi; phylum Basidiomycota; class Agaricomycetes; order Boletales; family Boletaceae; genus Leccinellum; species Leccinellum albellum. The sequence continues at coordinate 7,502 of JBBPLX010001237.1, read as the reverse complement.
AATCAATAGGCTCTGGTGAGGCACACCACGTGGGCGTGGAGCGACCCGTGAGTTGTACTAGCGAAGACTTGTAGAGGCGCATGCCCTTATCTGGAGACCACCATACATATAATTAAAAAAAAAGGAGGCGGATATGCAATAGAATGCCTACCAATGGATGCCTTGACGCTATGTCTCAACGACATGAATCCCGACTCCTCATTTCTCTGTACGTCTACGGGCAGTCCAATGTCGGTCACGGAGTCACCCCTGACTTGACTCCCTTCAAATGGTGGCTTCCTCACCCCTTGTCCGAGTCCCAGTGCGGAAACGGACCCATTCTGCGACAATAGCATCTGAGCCGGGGTACGCACGCCGATCTTGGCGACCTCAATCTGACTTCTTTCCATGTCTGAAGATGAAGAAAGTGTGGTAACCGTTTGAGTGGTAGCAGGTCGTCCACCTTTGATGTGTGTCCCGACTTCCACGGGATCCTGGATCCTGGCATGAGCGGAGGCGACTTCAGCAGCAACCTCCGCCTCCACTGCGGAATCATCGTCATCAGGAGAATCTGAGCTAGTGGTTGTCCTGGAGAGTATCGTAGAGCGTTCTCCGTCGGCCTCGACATCAGCCAACTTGTCCATCTCCCTCAACCGCTGCCGTTCTCTTTCCCAGTCCATCATCCGGTCCCTAACACTTCCCCTGGTAACCGTCGTCACGCCGGACAAATTAGCCGCCAGCGGAATCGACGTCGTGACCACTTGTTCCTTCGTTGGTGATTGCGGACTGAGAGGGGTGACCCCAGAAGGTCCAACGGGAGCATGCATGTCCTTGCGGGGAGACTGGATTTGAGAAGGCAAACCATCATTTTCCTTGTTATGCTTATGAGCAATTAGGCGGCCCTTCGTGTTCTCCTTTCGTTTATCCTTGTTCTCACCAATACGTTTCGCCGGACCTCCCAAGCCGTGCGCGCTTAAATCAACGTTCCGAGCGAGACCTGTAAGATCCGCAAGCACACCGGCGCGCCCACGGGTTCGAGGAGGCTTTCCCGACAGCTGTTTTGCGGCTAAGGTCTGCTGAGGAGTCTGGGTTGAACGAACGGGAGTCCGGTTAGGGATGGCAGGCGCAGTGCTTCGGGAAATATTCCTTCCAGCGAGTAATTGATGGGGCGCACGGGTGTTCATGTGGTTCGCCGTGGGTGTGCGGAGATGAGAAAGATGAGAAAGCGCGTGTTTCTCCGTTGTGGTGACAGGTCGTCCTAAAGGGACTGATTGGTCCCTCCGAACTCCATATATCGAGGCGACGCGTGGAGTAGGTTGTCGAGGCCCAAGAGGACGTCTCAAAGAGGTATTCGAGTTTAGTGAAACCAGCTTTTCCCTCCGTGGTGCGTTCGTACTTGTGCGACATCTACGAACGTCGGCATCATTCTCACCCTCGGATTCCGTTTCTGTAGCGATCTGACGTTCAGACTTGACGATGGGTGAAGCTTGGACGGTAGACAGTTTTTTGACACGTGCCGCAGTGGGTATTTCGAGAGGTGTGCGTAATCTGGGTTGGGACTCTGATCTGGAGTGGGTCCCAGATCTCATCACGGGTGAAATAATGGTAGGGGATGCTTGTGTCACTACAGCACGGTGGCTTGGTATCACTGGAGTCCCCGAAGCTAACTCGGGCGTTCGAGATTGTGGTGCTAATGATGTTGCTGACGCGACTCTCGGTGTAGATTCTGCCCTTGAAGCCGGGCGTGAACCAGCCCCGATCCTGGATGCAGAGCGCGAAGCTGACTCAAACTTTGAGGCTGATTGCGACACCGAGGATCGTAAGGTGGACCTTGATGGTGACCATGGAAGAGATATATCGATACGACGCGACTGTAACTGTTCCTTGTCTTTCTCTTTCTCTTTGAAGGCGAGTTTGAGTGAATCGAAAACTGAGGGCAATTGCGCGTGGGCACTGGATGGAACCGCTGCCGATGCCGATTTCCCTGGGACATACATTTAAGGATAAAATATAATCACAACGATGGCCAACGTACTGTGCCTGTGGACCGGAGTTTCTGATGTCAAGTCGCAGTAAGCATCTCCCATTACCTCTGCAGCTGTACACCGCAGGTCAGCATTGGGGACGATCATGCGCTTCAGGAAACGTTCAGCAGCCTGAGACATGGAATATCTGCCAACCCATTTTCCTCGCATCTATTCCATGCCGTTACTCACGTAAGTTCTCGATGAAGCGGGGAAGGATACATACGGTCCGATGCCAGTACCTCTCCAAGTCTTCCTTTTTCTCGAAGACCTCACCTTCCTCGTATTCAAAGGGAGTACGTCCTACGAGAATTTCGAAAAAGGTTACGCCGAGAGACCAAACGTCAGACTTTCTGGTGTCATGAGGGAGCCCACGGGCACGCTCAGGAGCGAGGTACTGTGAGAGGTTTACGTGAACAGGACAATATCGACGGATATTGACGTACCTCGGGTGTGCCATACGTCAAGTTACTGTGAAAGGCTTTAGAAGAACTCCGATCATATTTCTCAGCAAATCCAAAATCAACGAGAACAGGAATATTGGCACGGGAGAGAAGAATGTTAGCCGGCCTGTAGGAGAGAGCTGTGAGTATTACATCGCCTTGCACATGAAGAGCAAGCAAGGTGACTTGCACGTACTTGATATCGTTGTGTACAACACCCCTGGAGTGCAGGAAATGAACACCAGAAAGAAGCGATGTGAACCACTGCTTTGCACGCTTCTCGGATACCTCTACGGGAACAAGCGTGGGGAGGTATGCCCTAACAATGTGGATGAGTTGGAGGAACCGAGGGCATTACAGAGACTGACATTGTGATGAGGGCATAGGACGGAGTAATGATGAACGAATGAAAAGGAACTATGGATGGATGTGGGTCGTTCTTGAACGATCTAACGATCTTCATTTCATTCCATCTAACACGTACGTGAACGTCAGATGATGAGAGCGAAGATCGGGGAGAGAGACGTACAAAGAGCGTACTCTAGCAGCCGTTGTAGAGGTTTTGGAGCGATGAACGAGTTTCACCGCGACCTCCATATCCTTGACCTTGCCAGAGGAAGACTTGGGGCGACAAAGCCATACGCTACCCCAGTTTCCGAAACCAATCTACAAGGAACGGTGTTAGTAGACGTACAGACAAGACAAGGCTACCCCATACTTCTCTGACGAACTGCAGACGTTCGGCAAGAAGATGATCAGAGAGAGAGAAGACGTCCGATACTTGTTGGGACGAATCCATGGTAGTAAAAGTACAGATGCAAGAGAGACAAGACGACTCCGCTCCTCTCAGAGTCAGGGATCCTAGTAATGTCAAAACCCCTGCTAGATCATTCCGAACAAAGACCAAACACATATAAATAACGCGTAGACATCGTGGGAAAAACGCGAACCCTGCCACGACCACGAGGACTGCGCGCACATCACACGTGGACCGGTCAAGCTCCGTTCAGTAATCTTCAAGCCAACTGAGTATCAATTTCATGGGCGTGCTAGGGTATTTTCGTAGCTCATCATCAAAATGGGCTGTTGCCGTAGTAATGGACTCGGAGTTCTCCGACTCGACTCTTGGCCGGATTCAAGGTGGCTGTACTATCAGGGACTTCCTCGAAAGATATGACACCACTCGCGCAAGCTGTTCAGGTCTCCTTTCAGTCCAAAACTGATGACGGTACCTGCTGCTACCGTTGCGAGCTTGACCCCACTTGGGCAGTTCAAGCGTGGGTAGCATCAAGTTATTCTTTTTTCAAGTAAACTCACCAGAAAAGACTACTCGCAATGCAGAGTCCCACAAGGCGGTAAGTAGACCTCGAGTGCGATGCTTGATTTGCGCGAGATACTTTGCCCTCAGGTTACTCCTTGGGTGTCATCATTGATGCTTGCATTCAGTACCAGTCTACAGCCGGTTCCTCTCATGTGGATCCTACCCACGTCAGCGCATACTATCTTCGGGCCACCAACATTGGGATAGGTCAAGTACGCGTGAGGATGCTCAAATCTGGCAAGACTTTTACCAACATTCTTGCAGAACTCGTCCAAATGGTGGGTGGCATATCTACTTGGCTTTGCGTTGCCTCCCTTGGCCTATTCCAATTAACGCATCGTTGGCCTCAAGGGGACCACAAAGATAACCGCCCATATTCTCTTTGGTGATCTTTCCCGGTCACAGCCTGGTCGGGATCGAAGGGCTTTGGCGCCGCCATCTCCGTATGCACGACGTGTGCCGCTTTATTCACACCCTGGCTCCGTGTCTCCAGATCTGGTCAAGCCCACCTGGATGAAAGACATGCAAACTCGAATGTCTGTCGATACTGTCTTGTTGAGTCGTAACCATACAACCAGCCCAACCCGAACGACGTCTGAATCGATTGGAGGAGGAGGCACTGAGTGGGGTGCCTGGTGCGAACTGATTCACAAGGACGATAGGCTTACAACATCATCCATGCCATTCTTTTGTGATTCGTTTGTTAGCATGCCGGAGTTACTCCCGGAAAGTGAACCAGGTAGCATGAAGAGCAGTAGGTCAGCATCGTTCCAACTATCAGTGACATCGTGACTTGAGCATACCTTATAGCTGGTTCCCTACCATCGTCATCACGATGGAGTTCAAAGCCAGGGTGCCATCATCCGTCAATCATTCGGCTCGCACGGTTGGCCTATATTGCGAGTCACGTTTTCAGGATGATCCAGAGGGACGTCACAATGCGAGGGTAGAGGTCTGGACAGCACCTTGCGAGATTGGTCGAGGGGATATCGCTGGAGAATGGAGGGATCATCAATATTGCATTGCCATAGCGGACCAGGTGGCGCTGATGCTCCCCATGGAATTGAACATACGTCAAGGAACCAAGGATTCTGCCAAGCTTTAGTGTCTATGTTTTCCTGTGAGTTTCCCACCACCCACGATTAACTGGCAGATTACTCATTAGAAATCATCCTCCATCAGACCGTATATGGGTGGACATCTATGGTTTTCCTGATAAAACACAAGGGCGTGAATATACCCGGTTCCTTCTATTACCAATACGGCAAGTCCGCTATAAAAAAAACCTGGACCCGGAGCCTCGGTAGATAAGACATACAGGTGTTTTATTGCTTACTTTGATGGTTCGCCTTATTCTTCCTTGAACTTGCCTCCGAGCCTATGCCGCAGCCTCCGCAGTTTGCAAAATGGGATCGCCCACTTGTTGTCATATGACTCTTGGAACATAGCACTCACCCAGTACTGCAATATCCATGATTTGCCCACAGTGCTATGACTCCATCTGTGGGCGTCTGTCATGAAGTCCATTGGCTGCTTCCTGAGCCTCTACATAATAGCCGATCTCTACCGGGCCGAACAACTTCTCAGATTATTGTGGGACAAGTTCCCAGAGCTGACTGTCCGCAGCCTTGGAGTCTTTATTCCCATGTAGCGTCTTCTCGGTGCCCTCGCCTAACATTCTTGGTACATTGTCGGAATCCAGTTCAAGCTTGTCTCCGGCGTGTGCGAGTTTTGTCATTCTAGGCTCACGCTTTCGGATCTCCCTTGTGCTGAGATTCAACTCCTTGCCGTGTGCTGGTATCGACTCATTCGAGTATTCGAATGCGGTGCCTCCATGTCTTATAATATAAAAGGTCCCTTCTTTCAGGCGAGGAATCTACGTCCCATCTACTGTGTTTCTACCACGGCGCATTGCTATGACCGGAAGAATCGTGCTAAATTCTGCTCCCTTTGTGACCCGTTGCCGAGCAACACTCGGTGCGAGGGAGCTTCTCGAACGCGATCGTAAGCGTGCGGCCAAGTTCCTCGCTGGTTTGTCGCCGCACGGGCCTACTAGGACTGGATACATCAAGGTGGCGGCCGCTGCTAGCCACGCTGATGGAGACAGCATCGACGTGACAGACTCGGGTATGTTTTTTGAACTCGAAGACTTTTAAGTGTGCTGAGCATCGGATATAGGGGTGACGTATACAATGTCTGTCGGTGTTGGTGACCCCGCAACCCAATACAACCTTCTTATCGACACTGGTGGGTGCTACACTGGGTAGCTTTGCTTACATGAACCCTAACTTTATTGCTTGCAGGGAGCTCAAACACCTGGATTGGCGCAAATACACCCTACAACCCAACGAGCACCAGCCAAGACACTGGTAATACCATCGTAAGTTTGATCCTGATATGTCTCTGGTATTGCAGGGATCAACTTTAGCGCAGAACGTCAGCTATGGGTCCGGAACGATGTCTGGAGAAGAATGTTGGGATTTCCCTTACTTTGTACTAAGGGTTATGCAGTGGCTGACGTTGACGCAGACACTGATATGGTGACCCTCAACGAGTCGCTCGTCATTCAGAACCAGTCTATTGGCGTTGCTTCATCTGCACAAGGTTTCACTGACGTAGACGGGATTATCGGGTGGGTTCACCAGCCAAAGAAACTTGGCACTGCGTTGACAAAAATGAACCTTCGCATTTGTAGTGTCGGTCCAGTCGATCTTACCCAAGGAACCGTTTCGAATACCACAGAGGTGCCCACGGTCACTGACAACCTGTACGCGGCTGGGACAATTTCTTCTGACTCCCTTGGCATCTCCTATCAACCTTCGTCGACAACTGGCGTTATGAATGGCGAGCTGACGTTCGGAAGTTCTGATAGCACCAAGTAAATCATTATCGTCTCAGGCCCGGACCTTTTTCTCTCCAAATTAACTCATTACGAATATCAGGTACACCGGTGAGATCAACTTTGTGCCTATCACGAGCACTTCTCCCGCGTCGAACGTGAGTAAACTATTTAAAAAATTGTTATCTGGGAGATGTACATAACGGACGACCTTCTCTCATACGCACGTCATCACAGTATTGGGGAATCGACCAAACCGTCACTTATGGAGATGATACCACCCTCCTGAACACTACCGCTGGTATCGTTGACACTGGAACCACACTTTTGCTGCTTGCCACGGACGCCTTCCAAGCCTACCAGGAAGCAACAGGAGCAACTCTGGACCAGTGAGATTTCCTTACGCTGTTTCGACGGTGCAGTCAGTCTAATGTAGGGATACAGGACTACTGGCCTCCTGACGGTCACAGAAGAACAGTACGAGAACCTGCAGAGCATCAATTTCAACATCGGCGGCGTACGTCCTCCACTCCGCGTGCTGGTCATGAAACAGCCGACTGATCCAGGTCGCCCAATAGGTTATATACGAATTGACGCCCAATGCCCAAATCTGGCCTCGTGCGCTCAACTCGGTGCTCGGGGGTGAAGAGGGCAATATTTATCTCGTTGTGTCTGACCTTGGATCCCAGAGCGGCTCTGGTCTCGACTTTATCAGTATGTCTTGTTCACGACCTTTACTACACCATCAGATGTTTTATTGACGTGGGACGTGTGACAGACGGATTCGCTTGGCTGCAGCGCTTTTACTCGGTCTTTGACACTGGCAATGCCCAAGTCGGCCTTGCTACGACACCGTATACCGACGCCGAAACTAACTAGTCTCGTGGTGTACTAGG
>JBBPLX010001236.1:0-10265 GCA_038090015.1 Leccinellum albellum | reverse complement strand
AGGGAGGGGACGGGGAGGGGGACGGATCATCGTCGCGTCGTCGTGGTATGGCCATGTTGCGTCGTTGGCATGTATGCAGGAGAGGGAGAGGGAGGGAGGTGGGGCATGACGACAACGTCGTCGCGTCCTCGTAGACAACCACCGTCGAGTCCGAGTCGTCGGCGCATTGCGCGAGGGAGGACGGTGAGGATGATGACGAAACGTGCTTACCGTGTCGTCGAGTCGTCGCCGCCCCCGCGTTCGTAGAATAGATCTTGTTCAGCCTGCATGTTATTATTTTCACCTTGAGTGAAATGGGACTCGGTGCGACTCATGACAATACTTTCAACTCAGAAGCGGCTATTTCCGGTGAGCAAGCTAACTCACTTTGGTCAGTCCGCTCTCGTTTGCGACGTACATGCTAACACTGCTTCACCCGTCCCCACCACCCGTCCCCACCACCTGCGCTCCTCCGTCGCCCTGGCACGCTAAACAGAGCTGCCACGGACTCACGGCTCTCATTTGGAGCTCATCGTGTGTTGTTACCAGTTGCGTTTGGGCCGATGAGTACATACGTATACTGTTTAGGAAGGTGGAGCATCAAAGTCAAGGAACGAACGACTGAAGTCAAGAACTGCGCCGTCCCAAAGTCCAAAACTCGCCAAAATAAACTTGTCAATAATTTTGTCTGATATGGACCCTCATAGACTCATCGAGAGTTCAGAAAGTGGATGTTCTAGGACTCGGAGAAAGAAGATAACTGTCTTCAAATCATGTAAATCATGTAAGGCCTACTAACTACTGGTTACGCTCAGAGGAGGTGGTCTGAGCCTTCGCGATCGAGTCGTCCAACCAATTGCGAGACTTAAGACTCGATCTTTTAGGGAATGATACTGCTAGGGGGCCCATCAGCCGCGGAGTCCTCCAACGCTCCCTCGGCTTCCTCGGCTTTGTCAATACAGTACTGTCTTCGCTATCAGAAGCATCAAAACCATTATCATAATCAGTGGCTTGACAGGTACATTCTCATGTTCATAAGTATCATCTGGGCGCAAGGTTGCTGTTCGGGCCCGAATGACTGATAAAGTGCTGCTTTGCCGCTGACACCTCTCACCACCGAGGCGCATATCATCATCAGATCATCGTACATTTATTCTGTTGAATATGCCATCCAAGCAAAACCCTCCCTTCCGTGCTGAGCAGATCGGCTCCCTGCTTCGTCCAGCGTACCTCCTCGAAGCCCGGAAGAAGTTCGGCAAAGGGGAGGTTACCCAGGAACAACTACAGACGCTCGAGGATCGCGCCATCATTAATGCCATCAACATGCAGCGGGAAGTCGGAATAAAGAGCATTACCGACGGTGAATACAAGTCAGTAAGGATATTGTTACACGGAACACTATTTGATCTGTGATCTAGGCGACAACTGTACGTATCATCGTACCCAGTGTGATCTCCATCTGAACTTTTGGACACCAAGCTTTTATGACGGTTTCTTTGAACATCTGGAAGGTTTCGAAGGTGAGATAGTCCTTTTCCATGTTAGATGGAGATCAAATCTGACCCCAATCGAAGCCGTTCACAATCCATCCGAAGACATATTCAAGGTGAGTAATCCGTTCTTTCAGCCCATAAATCACTTAGTACAGGATAGCTCTACCTTCCGGATATTAGAGCATTCTTTGTAAGGAGTAAGTGCATATTTAGTATTGGAACACCCGATAGTACTTGTTTTCAATACTCTTCTCCAGATATCAAGCCTGCAACTACTGTGTTGTGCACGGGAAAGATTCGATGGGTCAAATCCGGCTATGTCCCCCAATTTGACGCAATCAAGAAACTCGTCCATTCAGATGAAGTCAAAGATATCAAGATGACCATGGCATCACCCGATTGGCTCCATATACACCACGGTGAGCACTCTTCCATTTCTAGCACTTTGATAGGTTATATGACCATCAAACGATCAGGAGAGCACGCATTCAAGGAAGTGTATGCCGACCGCGAAGACTACTTCAATGACATTGCCGTTGCCTACCGGCAAGAAATAGAGGCCCTGTACGCGGCCGGCTGCCGCAACGTCCAGATCGATGGACCGGCCTTCACCTTTTTTAGCAACGATTTCATGCTCAAGGGCATGAGAGATGAAGGCACTGACCCGGATGCCCTGGTTGATGCATACATTCAGCTGTACAACAACTCCCTCGCGATGCGTCCGCAGGACATGACAGTTGGCGTACACCTGTGCAGAGGTAATTTTGCGGGTTCGATTCACTTCTCTGAGGGCGGTTATGACGCGGTCGCGGTCAAGCTGTTTAACAACTTGAATGTGGATTGTTACTATCTGGAGTACGACACTGAACGAGCCGGTGCGTTACCCCTAGCGTTCCCGACGTGCCAGCTAATTGGAGGTGTATACAGGCACGTTTGAGCCCCTGAAATACCTTCCTAAGCATAAATCGGTCGTCTTGGGCATCATCACCAGTAAATTCCCAGAACTAGAGGACAAGGCGGTTCTCAAAGAACGTGTGTTCGAGGCTGCGCGAATCATGGCAAGCAGTACAGGAGAGACTGTGGACGAGGTGTTGCAACGGATCTCGGTCTCTCTCCAGTGTGGTTTCGCGTCTCACGAGGATGGGAACTCGCTTACGATTGATGACATGAAGCGCAAGTTGCAGCTTGTCAAGGAGCTTGCTGACAGTATTTGGGCGGACGCATAATTGTATATAGTGGAAGTATACGGCAGCCTCCGTTAAGGAAAGGAGTTCTCGTCACTTGTATCATGTAGTATCATCTCTCCAACAATCGATTGGCATCTTGTACGTATGTAAACCACATGCCCGGTGTGACGGTGCTTTCATTCGGACACCCTAATGTGCTTACAGTATTTGTATTTGATATGTCGCTGGAAGCACTTTAAGTTGGTGGGACTACAGTACTGCCACATGGCCACCTTCCGAGTCAACTTGAAGCGACACAAGCAAGAGGCGCCTCTTGCTCCACCATGTCGCTTGTCCGCCTTGTAGGTTTGCGGCGCTCCTCCTTGCCGGTTTCAGTGCCCCCGCGTGCCCGCCAGTGCTTCAACCATCTCCCATTGCTCACTCCCTCCCTGAGTGTCCCGATTTCCGGGTACACACATCTGCGAGGGGAGGTACTCACGGTGCAACCTCCAAAGAACATACACAACGGCGTTAGACAAATTTAGCACAAACTTGAACGGGGTTTGGACCAGACGTGATTCCCAGGATCAAACAACACTAGTAAGTTTTCGTGTCTAGAAGCACCATCAAGTTCAACCTCAGCTTGTCTAACCGAGTATATAACAGGGGCTTAGATATATGAATTCTATATCTCCGAGTCTTATCTCTATCTCGGTTCCAGGTTGCTGTTTGGATGACTGATAAACTTCTGCTTTGCCACTTCACATCGATCACCCTCAGATCCTGATAGTCTGAACATTATGCCCCGGCAAACCCCTCCTTTCCGTGTCGAGCATGTAGGCTCCCTACTTCGTCCAGGGTACCTCCTTGAAGCCCGAAAGAAGTTTGATAAAGGGGAGGTCACTCGGGAGCAGCTACGGGTACTTGAGGATCGGGCCATCGTTGATGCAGTCAACCTGCAGCGGGAAGTGGGTATAAAGAGTCTGACCGATGGAGAATACAGGTGTGTAAGCATATTTTGACTCGGCATACCACCTTGACGTGTGGTCTAGGCGACACATGTACGTACCGTCATCAATGTGGTTGGTAGCGCCTCATTCGGATATCGCCAAGGTTCTACGACGGTTTCTTTGAATATCTACAAGGTTTCGAACGTGAGACTGTTCTTCTAAATGATCTTATTGTGAAACCAAAGCTGACCTCGGTCGAAGATGTCCGCAATCCACCTATAGACATTTTCAAGGTGAGATTGCATACAAAATTCCACCCCGTCCAGATATAGCTTTGCTTGCAATAGCTCTACCTACCAGATATAAAGGCATTTTTTGCCCAGAGTAAGTATATATTTACAGGAGTATTGGAACACTTGATAACGTTTTCAATACTCTTCTCCAGATACCAAGCCAGCAACTACCATGTTGTGCACTGGCAAGATTCGATGGGTTAAATCTGGTTATGTCCCTCAATTTGAAGCACTCGCGAAGCTTGTCCATCCTTATGAGGTGAAAAATATCAAGTTGACCATGGCAGCGCCTGAGTGGCTCCATCCACATCACGGTGTGTGCTTCCCCTTTCGCCTTGTAGCATTGCATCCTGACTAACCAAACCTTTAGGCGAGCATGCATTCAGACCAGAGGTGTACGCTGACCGTGAAGACTATTTCAATGACATTGCCGCTGCCTACCGGAAAGAACTTCAAGTCCTTTATGCAGCTGGCTGCCGCAGCGTCCAGATCGATGACCCGCTCCTCGCCTACTTTTGCGACGTTAACATGCTCGGAGGCATGAAGGCCGAAGGTACTGATTCTGACGCACTGCTCGATGCATATATTCGGCTGTACAACAACTGCCTCACGACGCGTCCGAAAGACATGACGGTCGGCCTCCACCTCTGTCGAGGTAACTTCAGGCATTCAATTCACTTCTCGGAGGGGGGTTACGACGTGATCTCGGTCAAGCTGTTCAACAATGTGAACGTGGACTGTTACTACCTCGAGTATGACACTGAGCGCGCTGGTGCATTTCTCCTTTCTTCTTCGGAGTTGTGAATGGTCCGGCTAATCTGGATTCACAGGTACGTTTGAACCTCTGAAACACCTTCCGAAGCACAAATCGGTGGTTTTGGGCCTCATCACTAGCAAATTCCCTGAGCTCGAAGACAAAGAAGTTCTCCGGGAACGTGTGTTTGAGGCTGCGCGAATCATGGCGAATGGTACCGGTGAGACCGTGAATGAATCGTTGCAACGCATCTCGGTCTCTCCTCAGTGTGGTTTCGCATCACACGAGGAAGGTAACTTGCTCACGATGGAAGACATGAAGCGCAAGTTACAGCTTGTCAAGGAACTTGCTGACAGCATTTGGACGGACGCGTGATTTTATGGAGTAGGTCTTGACGTCGTGGTTGCAAAAAGACATCGATTGAAGCAAGGAAATTCTCGTCATATGCCTTTGCGATAGTCAATTCATTCTTGTTCGCGTATAAACTCTTTCATATGCACTTCCACTTTCTATATGGCTTGTATTTCACACCTTGTATCGCGGCCAGCTGGTATTGCAGGACTTCAAGAAGCGTGAAGCTTGAAGACCACGGATCTTCAGGTCTCCGGACTCATATCACCCGCCAACCACGAGTCACTGGCACTAGTGCCAGAAGCCCCAGCGCTTTCAAGCTCGGGCGTGAATATGAAAGCCAAGTGCCCCCTTTCTATCTTTCCATATGATCTGCATCACCAATTGAACTCGCCAACTCCACCTTACCGTGACCTCGACGATGGAGACTCGACGACCCATTATTTTGATTGTCCATCTGTAAGTTCCTTCTTGATCATCCTTCACTATGCCCCTTGAGAATGCGTTTTCGCATACACCAAGAAGGTGACAGGAGCTGCGAGACGATGTAGGTCAATGGCATGAGTAAAACTAGCAAATCCCATCAACGTGGTACGTCAGTAGAGTAGGACTCTCTGACACCGCGTGGATAAATGCTGCACACTTTCACCTACATAAGATATAGCCCTGGTGGCAGCGACGAGAAGGCGCAACAGATCGCAAAGAAATAGATATATGTCAACACATGGGACTCAGAAGCCTGAGTCTGAGTTGATACACGATAGCAAACTACGTGTCGCAAATGGCATGCAGCCGCATCAGTCAAAAAGGGGGAATACTCGGGGTCTCCGAATCTATTGTTATTGACGGAAATCTTATATTCTCGGGTATTCATTGATCATCTGTGAAACAGAATGTCACTATAGGCACTTGCATTGCAATTCAAAATGAAGACGCACGAAAGAGGACGTTCCTCAATAAATGCACAGACCACCAGTGCAAGAACACTAGTGGCTATTTGTGAAATGAAAACAACACGCAACGCAGTCGCATATGACTGTACTGCAGCATTTCGAAGGGAAGGTGTAAGCTCGGGAATCGTATTGATCGAGTGTCTGGTGATCACATGCGAAAAAATCCTGTCAATCCATAGACCAGGGGAAATAATTTAGTGAACCTCCTACCGTATCTCGTTTATGATCTGTATAAAGGGAAGACTGTCAGTATGCAAACAAAGTTTATCACATGAAGGTTATCGCTGACATCAGAAGATCCAGGTCCCGTAATCCGCTTCCTTAGCTGATCCACCAGAACGCCCTGCAACAATATGCCTGACAAACTAACTCCGAGAACTTGGCCTGTGTTGCGGAATAGGTATATAACTGGATTGTATGGACAATCAGAACTCCTACCATCAGAACGCAAAACTCACTTCCAGTAGCCACAGCCATGTCTTCCGTAGAAACGCTTGCGATCATGGCCTACGTGCGAGTCTTGTGAGATGGAAAAAGATGGAAAGAGGGTAAATAGCAAAACACTCACGATCAACATACTATTTACAAGTATACCTGTTGAAAAGCCTTGCGGTACGATGTCAAGCCACAGGTCGAGGGCTGGCGTCTCGTCATTCCACAATGCAACGAGTATGCTTGCTAGTACGGAAAGTGCAGCTGACACCATAGTGATCTTGAAGAACTTTCCGGTTCTACGTATTAACCTAAGCGGATCAAGGGTCGAGTTCGATCTTTACCGTAGCAGAGACCAGACTGACCAACCAGCAAAGATGCTGCCAATAGGCCATGCAACCTGGAGTAGGTAAGTCTTGAGTCGCGGAGGGGGGAATAGGACATACAGAATGTGGTAGCAAATGGAGCCCTGTTGGATTGGATGATGTTAGATCAGATCACAAATGAGCAAGCTCCTCCCGCTCACCCGCGTCCGTTGACGAATTCAATCTGACTGCAGAAAAATATAATGGCACATTGTAAAACTGTGAAACAGGTAATTATCGTTCACATTCACTTGCTAACCCACTCACCATCGAGAATGAGGTGACTGCCGCCAGGAGAATGGACAAGGCAATGGCCAATGGTGTGCGTTGCAACACCAAACGTAGCGGCATGACGGGATACCGCGCCCATCGTGTCTCTACCCATACGAACGCCAGCCCAAAAATGCAGCTTAACGTGAGCAATCCCCAAATAAGTGGATGCGACCATGATAGTTCTTCTGTTGTTTTAATGCTGAACGCAGATAACATACTTGCAACGGAAACTACCACCGTGAATGAGCCAAGGAGATCTATGCGACCAAGCTTCGAATATATGGTTTCATTTGCGACGGCATCCGGTAACTTCATGTTAACCTTTAGTGATATTAGGGCAAAAGACATGATTAGCAATGGTGCCTATCCGAGAAGGCAAATCAGGGTCACTATTATCTCGCAGCAGAGACAGCACTATCACCTGCAACAGGAAAGCTGTGCGCCTAGCCTAACAGTAAGAGTAGAACAGAAGTATCGCACATGTGCATAGACATACCATCCCCAGGTATCATTTATCCATCCTCCGATAGGACCGCCTACACCTCCTCCGAGACCGTACACACTGGTGGAAATACTTTCGAGGACTGATCCCTGATCGCCGAATAGAATAACTCACACAGCGACCACTCCTTGATACATACCTCTCTGCTTTCTGAAGAAAGCATTTAGTCCGACTGATAGACATCTAAATGAAGCAGTCACTCACAATGGTACAAGATCACTGACAGCAACGCTGGTGACTTGGAAAGCATGAATTCAGGATGGGGCGCATGATGGCCACAAACGGACCTGTTGCAATTCTATGATAAACGATGAGCTAATGGCAAATTTTCAAAAGGTTGATGGACGCACCCGCCTCCACCCATACCAGCAAATGCTCGTGCGAGAATGAGCGTTTCCATAGAAGGAGCAAGACCACAGGCAATCGTGCCAGATCCTGTGGTAAGTTAGCAAGGTATATTTCTCAGTAAGAGCTGCGAGACTTGCCGAACAATGTCAAAGCAAGGAGCATTGCACCCTTTCGTCCTAAAATGTCCGATAGTCGTCCTAAATGGGAATTAGTTGCCAGAAGAACGAGAGTTACTAGTTATGGTTGAAACTCACCATATAAAGGAGCAAAGCAACATACGGAGAGTAAGTAGGCAGTACCAAGATACGAAGACTGCTCCACTTTTTTGAAGTGGCTCCCAATGGGCGATACGAGTGTGGCTACAACGGTGCCTGTTGAAAAATGTTCAAATGACAGATGTCTGAAGGTCCACGAAAACGTACCGTCAATGCCACTAAGGAAGACAGCGCTCAAGAGACCAGACAAGATCCAGATGAAATCGGCGGGAGAGACATTGTTCAACGGCGGGGGATCTTTAGAGGGAATGAAAACAGAGTTGTACGAAGTAGGTGTATCAGTGTCTGATGACCTGAGGAGAGGCTGCGACTCTTCAAGTTGCGTTGAATTAAGGGAAGACATTCAAGTCCAGACTTGACCTTCACAGTGGAAGGTTCAGGGAAAACCACGCTGGCAGGATATATATAACTTTTTGCGTCATTAGTCGCCGTTTCTACCCATACTTAATAGTATACACCTTATTGCAGCAGCAATATCGAGTGAGATAGGTTCTGTTCTTGGCTTCCAACTTATAGGCTTGAGGATGCACCGTCAGCCTAACAATAATTTATTGCCGGAATGAGACTCTCTGGCTGTTCAACGGATGTTTTCCCACGGTGTCGCTCCGCTTGCCACTTTGTTCATTATTTGCTACAATCCTTTCGTCCCTGCCCAAAGGCCAGTGATAACATTACCTACACCAAGTGCTAGCATGCAACGTTGCTCACATCCTACATGTTTAGATAGCAACGACGATGAGGACATGCAATAATTAGTATGGCATAGAAGGGACCGCGAAGAGCTCACGTGAGTTGACAATGACTTCAATATTAATGGCACTCGAAGTAGAATCTGGCAGCAGCACACTAATATTAAAGACGGGAAAGCACGCATAGACGGGCCGCAAGACACGTATAACATACGGACACCATGATGCTGGTCAGTTCGATGATCTGGATTCTGGAATGCTTCTTTTGCGGCCGACTTGGCATGCCCTTGCCGAGCAATTCTTCAGCGCAACAGTGTCGATCGCAAAGTCGATGAGATGACATGTCCCGAGGTGGATCGTAGGAGCTTCAATACCACCCTTCCTTGTGTACTCTGACCCGCGATGGCCTGATGAGCCGAGATATTGATCTCAAGGAGAGCTTCGAATTCGAGCTACTACTGAATCATGCTCTACATATGTGCGTTGTTAGTGTCACCTTAGCAAACAGTTTACAATGTCGATGATGATGCGATAACCTCTCAGTATGTCGTGCACAGCAAAGGATGTGAGCATATATTCTTGTTTTCCAATCGTTTTGTCTATTCCAGCATTGAAGCCCAGCTTTCCCGTTTCATGTGAAGATTCAGGAGGGCTGAACTTGCTGTGGTGACAAATAACAGTTCCTCGCTGGCCACAATCTCGATACGAAATCTTGTGGCGTGTCAGATGTCGCACCCGAACCGCCGTTGCCGAACGCTGGAACAAAAATATGTACACATGACTTGGCTTGCTGATGTGCATCAACCCTGAGGCGAAGAAGCGGACTCTGGACGAACTGATTTGGTTAGGGTGACTCGTTGCTTGCGCCTTTCCCCGATACATTCCTCAGCATTTCTCAATCTTTTTCTGCAGCCTGGATCGAGGCCGGTCTATGGATGTGACAAAAATGTATGACCGGAATCCGTGGTGGCTATTTGAAGGCATAGAAACGTTGACCTCTATTCAAAAGGTACATCCCTTGCGTTGCGTCCAGTGAAAGACTTTGCTACTTACCACACATAATGACTGCAATAGGTATTATTTCGAGCGTTGGAGTTTGGTCTGGAATATCACTGTAATTCCGAAATCATTAAAGTCACGTCAACTCGCGCTTAGCGCTCAACTCCAATGTGTAAATATTTGGATGGGGGGACAAAGTTAACAAGGAGCCATGGTCCAGACTTAGATAATAAGGTAAAAGCCGCCACAGATAGCGTAGCCGAAGAGCCCCGAGGCATTGCCTGAAGGGGCCTCGCACCGATGCGTACGTTGTGTACAATGCGGGCTACTAGCATCCATCCAACTCCGAGCTGGCGCCCCCAGCTAATCAAGCTTCAGGACTAAGTTGTCTACTTCGATTATTTCGAGTGCTAATGAGAATCTTGGTATCGATATCGCAGTCG
>JBBPLX010001235.1:0-10271 GCA_038090015.1 Leccinellum albellum | reverse complement strand
AACATGAGTGATTCTTGATTCATTTGCAAACCAGGCCAATAGCCTTGGGATTCCCGAAGCCTTGGAACTTTTAAGGGAAGTTATGGGTGACAAATACTGTGAGAGGTGTTGGACTAAGTGCCTCGACTTGCTGATGGCCACGCCCGGTGAGCAGCCTGCCGCCTCAGTCGCACAAGTTTTCAAAGTATATTCGCCCCCAGACCCGGTTCATGCACTGGACCACCAGCATCCCATACATAATTCCACTGCGCAACAGCCCAAAGCCTCAGATAGGCTGGAGGAGTTTAGAAACATGCAGAATGAGATGCTTTGATTGTCTTTTCATAGTAGCACACATGTCATGTTATGCATAATAAAGTTTCTTATGCATAATAAAGTTTCACAGCTGTTATGTAAGGCACCACAAAATTGTGGAATAAAAAGTGGCATGGAAAGACGAAGCCTTTCTGCTCCATATATCTCACAATCACCCCCAAAAGTCAGTGCTCCCCAAGGAAATGAACTCGACACATTATGCTGATAAAATGGAAGTTGACAGTAAGCCTGGCCTGTGCTTATGCTTCAGACGTTGAAATTCATATTATATAGAGTTACCAATGGAGCAACCTCTCCTTGTGGAAAAAGCATTCTGCAATTTCTGTGCGGACAGTGTGGCAGAGACTGCCAACAAATGCGTTGACTGTGCCTCGCTTGTTTGTCAGCAAACAAGGAGGGATGGTACAGGTTGTATCTTGCATGAGACGCTGAAGGTGGATATTCCCTTTCATTGTCTTATTTGCCAGTGAAGGAACTGGAAAAATGTATGCCAGGACCAGCATGAGGAAGTCAGCAAAGGACTTCCGGTAGGCAGTCCAAATATACTTACCCCCTGGATATAACCTGAACAGATTTTACCCAGTATGAATTTATTGGCTACGGAGGCAGAAAGCATTCAAAACTAAACTGGCCCATGTTCCTCACAACTGCATCATTAAATTCAAATGGCCGTTCAACCTTCCTGGCAGAATCTTTGAAGCTCAACTTCAAAAACCACTACCTGTTTTATCCTGAAAATGTAAGACTTACTACTTCTGATTCATCATAACTGGTTTAAGATACCACACACTAGCTTTGCCTCGTCCAAACTATGTTACAATCAGGGAATGAAAATGCATCCCAGCAACTTATGCAGGCTGGGACAAGATTCATATGCCATTCCATCACTTCCACAGTGCCTGCAAATAGCTTTTTGCTAGTCGAGGCAAAGACGAACCTCCTGAATGGCAAGTTGGTGTGGTCAAATGCCCATGATGGAGGATCTCCACAAGATTTGCTAAACACATTCTTCGGGAGGCAGTTATGTGCAGCAATGCACGAAGCAACTGTGTGCGCAAGAGCTGTGAAGGAGAATGCTGCCAACATCTGGTATAAGACCTCTCCTGTTTATTAAGGAGGCTGGCGTGGTCAAATACTTCTGGCTGGTGGATTCCCCACTCAATCCCATACCATGCTGGACACTCTGACAAAATTGGTTACCAAGTAAGAGCAAACCTTCTTTTTCACCTTGTGTTCCACCTAGCTTACTCGACATTCAGCGATCAGTTTGACTTTGTGATGGGGTTCGGCTCCCCATTATTGAGAGTCGAACAAGCAAAAGATTCCATCAGTCAGCTTATCGAGCGAATCAGTGTGGATAAGACAGCCGATATCTGGGACACCATCATATATTACATGGGGAACGACACAATGCTCTTGGATGCCATACCTGTCATTGTTATTCTGAGGGATTGGACATCTGGGACCACACATTGCAGGAAAATTGGCAGGAGCTTTCTACCTTACAGGCCTTGGGGCGTAGAATTTCATATGTGCAAGAACGAAGGAATGAAACCGTCCCATCTGGATTTCATCGTCAAGGGTGATGTGGATGCAGTACGCATGGAATGCAAGAGTTGCTGCTGGAACTCCACTCTGGTGAAAGAGGAGCACACAAAGGGGTTGCTTTTCCGCCTCAACAGCAAACTTCCCAATGTTTACTGGTATGCATTCCCGCTGTCAGAAAATCTGCGATCTTTGTTTGTCAACGTTCAGCCTGCCAGTGGCTGTGGGAGGGAAAGTGATGAGGAACCTATGGTGTAAACACGCCTGTAATAGAGTAGCACTGTATTCATTTGTCTTTATGCAACGACTATTCATCAACACCTTTCAACCTGTTTAGAAAGAAGGTCTACCCTGTAGCCCACCCATGCCAACTCATATTCTTGTGACGCAAACTGACCCACAGCAAAACTGACAGCTGTTGTCCCACACAGGAACAATAAACTTGTGGAAGGTTCCAAATGTGGAAGCAGTGTATATGGGTATTTAAGATGGGTTCTGAGGCGAAACCGGAAGTTGCATCTGTCTCCCACTATCCTCCATGTCGACCAAAAAGGAACGCGATCTCAAAATTATTCGAGCTGCCATGCATGCTAGACTTAGCAAGTCCACTGCTTCTGACAGGGTTAGGAACCCTGCAGACAACATACAGGTGGACTTTGACATTCCAAAGGAGGTGGAGGAAAAACAATCGACTGCTGTCCCTGCAGATGGCAAATACTGTGACTTCTGTGGCATGAATCCGTCATCTCCGCAAAGGTGTGATCTCTGTGGAGCAAAGGCTTGTAAGAGGACTAGCACTGCCACAGGTGGTCCTGGGGTATTTATGTGCCCTCACTGCATGTGGTTGAAGGACTACGGCGACTACGAAGTCACCAAGGAAGTATGTATTCTCAATTAAACCATCCAGACCATCAACTGACCTTTGCCAGTGCGTTTCCTCTGGCCGAATGCATTCCAAGATCACCTGGCCCCTCGTCCTGCTCAACCTCGATGGCGGGGATGGAGATGATGACCTCAATGACCAAGTGCTGCAGATGGAACTTGGGCATGCATATCGTGCTCAGTTAACTAATGTAAGTGCAAGTTCGCACCAGCACCATAGCATTATGTGCAATGTTGATCTGATATATGTGTTTCAGTTTTTCACGGCATGTGTCACTCTGCGAGCAGGAGGTTTGAACGCTGCCATTGAAGGGCTACACGAGGTAGTCGATTTCGTGCGCCAGTCAAGGGAAATTCGTTTTCCAGCGAACATGATGGCCGTGTTGCGGACATCCTGTGACTCAGTCACAGGTGCACTCAAGTATAGGATGCAAGGCAATGTTGCTTTGCACTCTCATTTGGGTGACGCCGTCCATGCTTTCATTGGAGACCAACTTCTTCGGGAAATGAAAACCGCCAACTCCATCACCTCCTCGTCAAACGACACTGAGAGTGGGTTCTTCCTGGAAATGCAGTCGTCATGTGGAGGTTGGCGTGGGTTATTTGTCATTATTTCAAGCCCGTTGTTCGAAGCAGAGAAGCAAGCTGTGGAAGCTTGTAGTCTGTTTCAAAGGTAAGGCCCTAAAGCTGAGAACAGCAAGAGGTTATTAACAAAGTCACATAGGAACAAATTTGACTTCATTGCCTGGTTCTTCAAGAAGGACTCTGTTGCCATGGAGTTACGATATTTTATCTTGACCATGCCATGTGCATTAGCGGTTGACAACCCCACACCAAGAGACCAAGGTCGCCCCAGCATCTGGATGGCATTCGGGAAGGCAGTTGCGGCAACACCAGCACTGGTTCAACAGGGACCGATATTCCTTGCCTTCCGTGAACGTGGTATGTCTGGCGTGCAAGATGACATTTTGTGTCGCTGGACAGCCAAACACTCACCCCCCTTCAATGTGTGGGGACTCCCTTTCAAGGTTTGCAGAAACGGTTGCTCAGTGGACCCCTTGAAGTTTATCATCAGAACTGAGAAGGATGGTTGCATTCATACTAATTGCTTGCAATGCAGCTGGAAGTCTTGCAAGGTACGCTGCCGAGACGTGAGCAGCATTCATACGCTTGTAGGAGACAACGAGCTTGTATTTTGGCATGCATTTCCAGTACCGTCTTATGTGGACAATACGTTCGTCTCTATGACCACCTAGTATCGTATTTAGTCACGTTTCGGACAATCTCTCTATGTTTCTTTTTCTATCCCTACAAAGCTACTTTTCTGCTGTTCATACCACAATTGTTTTTTTTTTTTTGTACTTATTGCATATAACGATGTATGGAATGGAATCCCTAGACTGATCACATTCAGGAAACAGGTGTCACTTGCGGCATAGAGAAGAATCAGGGGCAGTATTTATACGAACAACGGCCAGACTGGTTTAGCCTAACTAACCTAACCAAGCATAACAAGCTGTCTGAACTCCTTTGATCAGTTTTGCATCGACTACTACACCAAAGAACGTCTCCAGGACTTCATTCAAAAGAACAATGTTCGAATCACGCATCAACGGATGACGCCAGGCACGTTCGCCTTCTGTAGCACAAGCCTACAGGGCCAATCTGCTTCATGGGTGATGAAGCCTGTCGGCCACATAAGAAGACATTGATGACAATGATGGCATAAACTTTTAGTAAGCACTTCTTCCTTCAAGGTCAGTGCTGTTGACCATTCTTGGTACTCTACGTTCACCACTTCAATGGACCCATTACACATTCCTTTAAGGGTTTCGCATATCCCTAGCCCACCCCCAAGAACGGAGATACAATCTATCTGCAAACCAGCCAGTCAAATCAATGCACACCCCCTCAACACATTACCGATCAGAGGGTTGAGTTGTCAAGGTCAGATTCATTGTTCTGTACATTCTTTATATTTAATAGTTAAACTGCTCCCTTTCACCGGCCCAACTGTGACTAAAATAAAAGTGTGCCGTCCAGTTACCTGGATGACTACCCAGCTTGACAGCCAGTCACGCAATATTCATAACGAGTTGTGACCCTACTAATCTAGGAACCCGAGTCATAACCTGGCATAGTTAATGAAAAAGTAATGGTACTGTTCAGAGATCAAGCATGTGAACAACCAGTTCCCTGATTGTATACAACTGGCTTGACAGCTGATTGCACACATATAGTACACTGAGGCGCGCCACCCAGTTGCCTGGATACAGTGGCCAGCTTGACAGCCAACAGACACACCTGGCGCAATGCCATCCCAACAATGTTGGAGAGGGGACGATGCACCATTTGTCACGTTAACACTTCGTACGCGAGCATCCGGTAACCCAGATTGAAATGGCTGACTTGACAGTCAGCTGCACACAACGTGTCCAGCTCACATCCTTGTGGGGAATGCAATGCGATGTGACTGTGACACATGGTACCCAGTAACCTGAGTACGAGATACATGGCTTGGCAGCCCCGCCACATGCGCACAATGATTGCAGCAAGCAATCCTGACGGTGGTGGTCATGCTGCCTGAAGAAAGAGAAAGAGCAAGCGGAAATTAAAAGCCAACGTGAGTAAATAACTGCAAACATATTGAATAAGTGATAGAGGTCTAAAGTTCATAGGCTTGCTTACATAACTGTCACATAGTTTTGGATGCTTTGATCGATCGTTAGCGATTTTTATTGTCTTGCAAGTACAATTGGCCTGCTCCACCCTAATCACTGACTGGCACCACTATTCTAATGATATACAAGAATCTTCTCAACCTTGAAGTGAACGTTATTTGTGTCATGCAAGGACCTCAATCAAACATGCAGTGGGTAGGCTAGAAGACTTCAAGCTGAGTGCTGTACTTATAGTGCTTTTGGTAATTATTGGCAGTCATGTCGCGACTCACATAGATTACAAAATTGGTCCTGTCTGTAATAATAGACACAAACTTGAAGTTTCAATCACAATCCACCATCCAAACCATGTTGAATCTCACCCTAGTAGTACCAGGAGGCTCAAACAGGAAATTTCGACTCTTGCAAGCTGTCATGGGTCCGGCAACTGGGAGCAATGTCATGGTGGACTCGGAGGATTCAGGACTCGGCACTGGCAGTTCAGACATAGACATGGACGATGGCGATCATCAAAAGGACACTGATCTTGATCTTGAGGACAACAGACTTGGACTAGAAGACTCTCTTGAGGCTCAGACTTCAACCCCTTCTCCAGCCTTGAAAAAGCGCAAATGCAATCATAAAGGTGCATATACTCAGGTAATCTCATTGTTCATGCTCAGAGAAAGGATCTACACTTGAATAGTATCAAGGATACTAAAGCTTACCACACTATTCTCCAACCAGTTGAGAAATACTGCTTTCATCATAGAACCTTCAATAATGATTGCAGAGATGATGCCATTGAGTGTGAGGAGGGCCTCGGTAGTTGTGCAACAGCCATGCACAAACACTTGTTTCTTCTCTGCATGATGCCTCTTCCAAGATCTTCCATAGTGCTGACAAATAGTTTGTTCATCTTTTGAGGTTTTGTCAACAAATAAATCCAAGTTGGCTTGGCTCGTACTGAGCCATGCGGGCAATGAACTCTGCATGGCGATCATCGCTGCGCTCCTTGGCGAGGTGGCAGAGCTTCTTTCAGCTGACACCTGCACGTTTGAGCTCTTCAAAGATTGTGCTGAAGTGAATGGATATGAATCAGTTGTGTTTGACAAGGGAGAGGAGTTTGTCTAGGAAGTAATCCAGCCTAGCACGGATGAGACAGAGGATGTAGTCACAAGGAGAAAGAAAGAGGTATGCATATTTCACGACTTTGCATATGCAGTATGCTACTGGACATTGGGCACGATTCCCGGCAAATTCAGGCACCTGTGGACGCAAGTGTGGGTTACCAGGGTTCCTCAAGTTTCACCTCAACTACTAATATATATATAAGTCCATGTCTAGACTCATTGGAGGAATAGTAGCCCTGGGGTCTCATCAACTGCATCACTCCCCCACAAAGAACTCATAACCACCTTCCCATCTCCAAATTCTACAAAACCTCGCAGAATCATCTTGTGATCCGACAAACGCTAAGCCGCGCAAGCAACTCTCCTCAACTGCTGCTACACCATCTAAGCGACACAACGCGTATATGTGAAGGTCCTGCCATCTCCCAACGATTCAAGTTTTTACAAAGATATTGACTGCAATCTCAATGTGAATGCAAACTACCTCATATAGTTAGCCACATGCCACTGCTTCAAGGTCGTCTTCATAGAATCCCTCGAAACCCTTGAATCATGGCAACAAACGACAGAAACAGGTATTTAGTAGAACTGTACAGTAGGATTTATCAAACATGCTGGTTCAATGAGTTTTCCGTTATAGTTTTAGGTTAGCAAAGTAAACCTAGAATGTAGTCCATGCACAAGTCTGCCAGATGGCGCGCGTTCCTTCCTTCTATGCCCATCTCGTGACCTTGTATCATGGCCCTAGCCTACAGGCTGCTCCTTTCGGCATTTACCAAGTGAAAATTGTGCAAACCAAAGCATAAAAGGCATCAGAGGTTTTTTTTTTAACCAGGTGGAATCTTCAAAGCTATGCATTCCACACTCCCAGTCTATTACATTGTCTGGCTTTGACAAGTCACTCCACTCATTTGGGCTTTATCCAAGTGGAATATTTGCCGAATTACTCATGTGGTCCATTGTTCTGCAGGATATAAGAAATGTGCCTTCATGTTCTAATGTCTCGCATAGCACGACCCTTCCTTTCACCCAAACCATGCTGAAAGCGAGCTCTTCTATGAATATCAAGTTGCAATTTCAAAAAACACCTTACAAATGAATGGAAGCAGTCATCGTGCAAAATTCAACCCAGGCAGATGGTTCGTTTCTTCCAGTTGTTGTACCTCGCCTGCAACCTGATATTCTAAACGGTGGTATGTAGGCTACTTGGTCCTGAAGGTTAGTTGCAAGTACTGCAACATCTGTGGAAACCACATGGAGAAGCTCCCCTGGGTTTGCATCGACTGCAACGCATACATCTGTGAACAGACGGAGGCAACGAGTCCAGGGTGCATCTTCTCAGGAACAGTCCAGGAGGGAGTTCCATTTCGCTGCATCTCATGCACACAGCGAAGTTGGAAGAAGGACCACAGTATAGGTGCAGTTCTACTGGTAGGCAGCATTCCCTCCTGCTCAGGACTTGGTCTTAACAAAACAACCCTGCAGTACGGGTTCATCGGATATAGTGGCAGGCGACACACCAAGCTGACATGGCCGCTCCTGCTGGTTTTGATGCAACTGTCGTCCTGCTTGGAAATGTACGTACGCAATACCTTGCAGCTTGGGCTAAGGCAGCATTACGTCCACGACCCAGGCAATGTAAGTCTAATGTTTTCAATCCTGTCACACATCCAGCATTTACTGGCAAGGAAAGCTATGTATCCTCAATATCACGCTGAAATATGGGGGTCAAAAGGTGGCATTGAAGGAAGTCGACATCAGCAGAGCATTTCTTGATGCCTCCATCAAGTCAAACGTGCCTGCGAATACCTTCGTGGTGTTCGACACTCACTTTGACATGCACACAGGGGGACTTCAGTATGGAGGTGGAATAATGGCATCATCCCAGACGGCGCTGACCAGCGACATTCTGAATAGCTTTGCCAGCCAACCGTTCCTGCAGAAACTCCATGAGGTGGCTGAGAGAGCGAGAGCATCCTCACAAGACTCCACAACCTCGCCAAGCTATGATGCCTTGCCTGCATATCGAGGCGGCTGGAGAGGTTTACTGCTATCGACGTGCAGTCCTGCCATGCGTGTCAAGAATGGGTTCGATGATCTCGTAGCCCTCGTTCGTCAGTAAGCAGTCCTCTTTTCATCCTTTCAATGGACCAAATGACAGAAAATGAAAGGAATACGTTCAACTTCATCCTTGGGTTTGGAGGCTCGTCGACAATACCAAGCCAGGTCACACGGCTGCTGGGACGCGTCGTCGAGGGCGTTGGAGTGGACAAAACTGCTAATATATGAACGACGATTTTACAAATAGTGTCGCATGACCCAAATCTCTTGGAGGTCAACAGCATCGTGGTCATATACAGGGAGCAGGGAGAGGAGTTGTTTCAAGTGAGGGAGATCGTGCTACATGCCCCACCTTACAGACCTTGGGGTGTAGAATTCTGGGCGTGTGAAAGAGAAGGCTGCAACCCGACAAGCAACAATTTTAATATTAGAAGCCAAGGGTCGTCGATCAGCATGACCTGTAGACTTTGTGGGTGGGCGTCAGCATGGGTAAAGGAGAAGGACATTGACAGAGTTCTGACATGTCCAAATCGAACTGTCCCTAACGTATTTTGGCATAGCTTTCCTGTATCTCCAGCCCTTGCGTCACTTTTCGTCACAGTGATGCAGCAAAAGAGGGCTGGGTAATTATTGTGTATATATATAGAGAGAATTCACTTTGTTATATGTTACAGAAGGGTGCAAAGGAACCAGCCAAAGGCAACCTAGTGTTCTCGCTTTGCATGCCCTATGGTCTACTCATTATGGACATACCCACAATATCAATGGCTTCTATGGCCACAAGCAAATATCTAAACCATATGCAGGCTTCATTACCCATGTTTTTCACCCTTCCAACCCGACCATAAAGCTTCCCTCTGTACAGTGTGCGATGTCACATTCCATCTATTTTTATAATTAAAGATATGCACAAACAGTGATATATTATTATGTGTCAGTGTTACTTATTCAATTGTGATTTATTTAGTATATTTTGAGTTGTTTACTCATGTCAGCCTGTGTCTTTCTTCATCGTGGACACGAAACTGGGCATTGGTCAGCCGTTTTCAATCCAGAGGTTACTGGATGCTCGCGCATACAGTATTCGCATGACAAATGGCATGTTGTCCCCTCTCCAATGTGTTGGAGGGTCGTTTTTGCACTGTATGGAATGGCATCACACCAGGTGTGTCACCAGCTGTCAAGCTGACCATTGCATCCAGGCAACTGGGTGACACACCTGGCAGTAGTATGTCTATCATAGAGTCCATATACATCCAGGGAACTTCGGCGTCGCACGCTAGCCATGTCTAGACTTGGTCACAACCAGCCTGGGACCAATGAAAGGCTTAGGCATGCTGAGAGAAGACACTGTCATTGAGCAAAGATTCTGACCATGTTCCCTCACACCTCTGAATATGCATGTACTTAGTGGAGGGTACTAACTTAGGGGATCATGAAAAACTTGGGCATGCATAGTGAGACAGAGCCTGACTATGTTCTCTCGCATCCCAACTAGCAATAATTTAAATTGAGAACCATACTCGCAATATATACCAGGTAAGCAGGTGTATGGCTGGATAGTGTGAAGTCAGAAGACGTCAGATCAAAGCGCACAGGCCATTGTTCCACATAGATGTGGAACTGACAATTGCTGAGGGTACAACTCATCACAAATAATTGCGAGGCTTTAAAA
>JBBPLX010001234.1:0-10273 GCA_038090015.1 Leccinellum albellum | reverse complement strand
TCTTCTTCTTCTTCTTCTTCTTCCTCTCTAAAGTCCTCAATTCTAGGAGGTGGTCGAATTCGAGGAATGCCTAATTGCATCAACACCAATGGATTGATAGCAATTTTTGGTCCTTCTTTACGACCCTCTGGAAGATACTGCCACCTGCCTGGAGTAGTCTTTCTTGTACACCACATACGATCACTTCCAGTATGAGGCATCCAGGCCAATTTGTCAAACTTTCGTCGCAAAACAGCCCGAACCTTTCTAAGTTGCTGTGGTGAAAGTTGCCTAACCAAGTCAAGATAGTGGTGGAAATAACGTGTGCTGCCAAAGTTTTGAAAGATATGTTCAGGAATCTCTGGTGGAAAGAATCGATTGAAGTGTGTAGTCCACTCTTCAAGAGAACAGATATGATACTGAACTGCTTCAAAGGGTAGTTCCAGATGGAGATATAGATCTTCAACTGCAAGTCTCTGTCGCAAATGCAATGTTTGAGGAATATTGGTCCAAGCACCCTCCTTGTAGCTTCTTTTGTTAGGTGAGACCTGAAGGATGTCAAAGAACATTTGTTCAAGAATAACCTGAACTTCCTTCTTCAAAGGATTGTCAAGATCTGGTGCAACCTCAAAGTCTTCATCAGCATTGATGCCTTGTCTATTTCCACCTCCATGCTCTTCAAAGAAGTCCACATCAGGTCCATGAGGTTGCTGAGGATTAGGAAGAGGAAGTCCATCAAGTCGATGACCAATGGCTGGTAAAGGGCGATTTGCTGGCCTAATTAGCCTAACATCCATGGTTTGTTGACCTGTTCGATTTGATGTCCTTTGCTCATGAGGCACTCGATGCCCTTTGGGTACATCTCCAACACCTAGCATATGACGAAGTTCATTCATTGTCCCAATTTCATAGGCCTGAATGATAAATTGAGGAGTGAACTGTTTGCCATGTGGAATGCGATAGGAATTGGTTCTTGCATCTTGAACAATATCACATATGAAGTATGTTCCACCTTCATACATGAGTGACATGGTAGGTGCATCTTCATCATCTGGGTCATCATTGTCATCCAATAGAACCTCAGGACATGCTTCTTTGGCCAGACCAAGTCCACGATAGTATGGTGTCCGATGAGCCCCATTGAGAATCCAGATAACCATTGCAGCTAAGGCTAGAGCATTTTCTGAACGACGATGCTTGGCAGGTGTATCATGAATATTCTTGATAATTGTGTAAACAGCTGCCAGACGAATGTATTTGAAGTACCTGTGAAATTCAATAAGAAAATGACAAGTAATAATTGATTGAAATATCATTTACCACCAATATCGACCTGGAATTTGCACCATCGTGGCATTCAATAGACGTCTTGGAAATGTTGTCAAGATTTGATCGACATGAGTTAATGGAACTCGGACTTCAAGTCTAGCACAACCTTCTTGTGGCCTAGGTCGCTCATTGTCTCCTGTGCAAGTGTGAAGGATATCACTTTGCCTGTTTAGATCGTCCATAAGCTTTTTCCGTAGTCCTTCATTGAGCAATTCCGTAGGCTTTCGCAGAGCAAAGATTCCTTGATGAAGTTGATATGCAATTGCCTTCTCTGTTGTGTATGCTTGGATGTAATGGATTGTGTCCGAATGAGAACCAGGAGTCCAGCGAAATCCAGCAATATCCTTGAGATGCATTTGATTGTCCACATAGAACCGTTTGCTCTGAGCAATTACTCTTGTGGCATTTCCAAGATCCGGCATAAGATAACAAACCAAAGCATTGTGACCAGAAGTACGCCAGGTAACAACATGACCAGGAGTTCCAAATTCGACACCGATGTCGACAAGCCATTGCTCTTGATTGACTGAGTTCATGTCTAGGACATTTAGAAGATCCTGTAATGCATGAACCCGTTCATGTGCAGCAGCATTGTTGGCTTCATCATCTACTTCACCACCACCATCAGGACCCATGTTGTGAGCTGTGACTCCTTTCCAACCCCGTAATTCATGTCCATAATATGCATCACGGAAATATGGCCGAAGATTTTGTACAGACTCCAAATAGGCCCTTGCAAAGTCTTCGAGTAAATGTGCTGGAATGTCCAATGAGCCTAAATGCAGTTGGCCTGCTCGGTCCCGACTCTGTTCAAGAGCAATACGATAGGTCGGAGGCCAATGGGTTGCCAAGTTGGGCATCATGCGCATAATGATCGGAAGTAAACAAAGATCATATATATCCTCGAGATCATCAGATGGTATCTTCCTTGTATCGAATGCACGATACATCCTTGGAAAGAATACACGAACAGCAGAGCGGTTCGCAACCTTTCCCAATGCCAAGTTGGGGATTGAATGCATTGGAACGTAGAGTGGCCGATCCTAAGTGATAGCATGATGAAATCAATAAATGTTAATGGTGAATTTAAGCAATATACACACGCACCTGATTATCGAATGCTACAGACGTGACATGATTATTTGACTTGAGTGTATCCCTGAACGAAGGAATAGGCCACACGGTGAGAGGAACACGGTATGGAAGAGTCTTTGTGGTTCCTATCAAGGAATCGTAGTCACGAGATGCGGTAATTTGGTCGATGTTGCGTAGTCCTTGAATAGGATTCAGAGTAATAGAACGCTGATTATGCAAGTCCAAGCCACGTCGACCTGCCAAGGTAAACTTGAGGAACTTGAGTTCATCGTCACGATTGCCATTACCCAAGGCAGTATAGTATGGTACGGCTTCCTCCACGAACTCAGAAAGAGTGAGCTGAACAGGAGCGGCCTCCCGATCATTTGGATAAATTCTCATCGGCATGACTAGAAGGTTGGTGTTTACTGGCAAGCAGAGTGCTAGGAAGAATGAGATGGTAGAAGTAAGAGACAAAGAGTGATTTGCGGAGATGAAATCATTATACAATACTTCCGGCTAGAAAGGTTATAAATAGTATTATTTATTGCTAACTAATAATCTCTCTATATTAAAATAGTGGTATCAAGTTAAATATCATACAGGACTTGGAACATAATTAGAAACAAGATTCTAATTGTAAATGAGGATCATGGGCGTCTTGGACGCCTGCACAGTGTGGACCAGAATATAATAAATCCAAGGATCTTCAAGAATATCACAGACAAGTATGTGATGCAATATATGAAGCAGGAAGTTGAGTGTTTTCGGGATGGCCGTGTATAGATCTGTAATTTGATTAGCATCATGGGTCATGTTCGGGGCGTCCTGGACGCCCGCACAATGCAGACAATGACATACTTAGTGTACTCGAAGTTCACTGCTGATGTCGTGGTAGTGCCTCGCGGACATACATGATAGTGAATGACCTGCAACGACATTAGGACAGTGACGACGAAGGCGTCTCGGACGCCCCACGTGGCACACGTTGACGGCTCGCACGTGAGATGGAATGTGACAAAATGTCAAGTGTGAAAGACAAAGCATTTGCACGATTGGGCAGAAGGTATTTTCTATGTCCACCAGCACAATATAACTGAGTAACTCACTATGTAAAGCTTGAGGGTACCAGAACGCGTTTCCGGAGCCACGGAACACACTGATATAAATGACATCATGTCAGTGAGA
Source organism: Leccinellum albellum (assembly GCA_038090015.1). NCBI lineage: Eukaryota > Fungi > Basidiomycota > Agaricomycetes > Boletales > Boletaceae > Leccinellum > Leccinellum albellum. The sequence continues at coordinate 6,703 of JBBPLX010001234.1, read as the reverse complement.
TACAACTGTCGAAGATACAAGGATACGAGTAAGAGAATAGAATATGATACGTACATAATGATATGTGCACCTGCACACTTATATGAACCAGGAGGATCTCGAACCTGGTCACTGGGAGGGCTTAGAGAAACGATCGGGTGACAAAATGGTAGTGGCAGACGTACCTGCCATTGTCGTAGGCAAGAGAGTTCCTCACCGCCTTTCGCCGAATTGTTGATTCCTTGCAATTCTTGAGACTTGTGCGTATCGTTCAGTTTTCAAGTAACGAACTGTGGGAAGCTTGCGTGCGTTCAGTGGGCCACGCGTCACGAGACTTGTTTGTTCTGTGAATGATACTATAAATCGTAGCGGCGCACTTGCGCCAAGTCCCCGACTCCAGGGAACAATATTTCGAACGTGAGCGGTGTTTGGTACGGATGAAGCAACCACTTCCAGCAATTCGCTTTGCCGAGAGCGGTCGCTTTCTGACCGCGAAAACCCTCCCCGACTTTCGTGGGATAGTTAGATCGAGTCACGCAGACAAGACTCTGAATCACACAAAGTATACTGTCAATGTACGAACGGTCACACAGAACGCGGGAGTATACAGAAGAAAGATAATAGAAGGCACACAGTGCACAGGATGAGCGTAAGGGACAAACACAGAGGTTATACAACAACACAATAACGTTTGGCAAGAAAAAACATATACGACGTGAAATACAAAGGGTGTCGACAAGGAAAACAACGAGGCAATGCGAAATCATAGTTATTATGCAAATCGAGAAACCCAACAAAACTACCTGATCACGCTCGACGCCGAGTCTTGCCCGGATCCTTCGCAGAGGCCTTATTGTTGCGGGGACGCTCTCCGGTTTTGAAACGAGCTTGTCCGCTAGGGATGAGTGGAACGCCACCGATAACATCAGTGGGAAGGTTGGATGAACCACCAGCACGAGAGCCAGACGAAACGTTCGGCGTGGGACCCGTCTTGGGAGTATTGGAAGGACCAGCACGAGGGACTGAGGAGACGTTCTGCGCGTGACTGATCCGTGGAGCGTGGGAGGTACCAGAGGTAGATGGGACTTTTGGCACTGAATTGAGCGCGGGCGGCTTGGATGGACCAGCGCGAGGAGCTGAAGAAACGCTGGGAACTTGACCAGTCGGGGGAGGATTAGAAGGGTTAGGGCCTGGAGTAGATGAAATGGTGGGCACGCGAGAAGCGAGACCAGGTCTAACGACGGGCAGAAGCGATGTGGGAGATGGTGGAGGCGAGGATAACCTGGACAAGTTTGTCAACGGAGACGAAGGGACAAGAGACGAAAGCCCGTCATCTACAGGGGGATTAGGCATCGCGTCAGTGTTGAGAAAGCGTGCCGCCAGGTTCTCGAGTTCGTCGGGATCACATTCCCAGGTAGGATCGTTCCGAATTGCTTGGAGTATTGGGTCAGTTTCGGGGTCGAACGATGTCGTTGGGACAGTTGCGTCTTTGCGCGAAGTGGCGGGTACACCAGAAACAGACGAAGTCGACGGGACGGGACGGGTGGCTGTAGACGATCCAGGAGCCACGAACGGGGAAAAAGAGGGTGGTGGTGGGGTTGACCGCACCAACACCGTAGGTGGATCCTGCCCTTTATTGGTCTTGTTGGCCCGAGGTTTCTTTCCTTTCGGGGGAGCACGTTGCGGTGAGGTCGGGGAGGTTGGTGGTGCAGTTCGCTTGACAGCAGGTCGGGGAGGGGATCGAGTTGGCTGCACAGCCTTCACCTTGGTCTTCTTACTGCCACGCTTGATACGTCCTTGAGGCTCATCGATCACCATGACATCGTCATCGCCATCGCCAGGAATGGATTCGTCGTCCGCAGGTTCAGTCTCCGTCGCTGTATAACCTGTATTGATCTCGTCGTCATCGCCATTGAATAGTGCGACTAATAGCATCTATGAGCAGACAATTTTAAAGTGTAGAATGAACGAATACGTACGAGAATTGTCGTTAACCCCAACGAATGCATTGTGCAACATCCCCTTATCGAAGGCAAGATTGTTCAGAAAAACGTCCGGAGTGCCGCGAGCAATAAGTCTGTAAAACCGCACGATCTTCTGTTGCGGGAACCTGTAAATGCGACCTCTGAGCTGTTCATCGTCGAGAGCCGACCACAATGTGTCCTAATATAATACGTTAGCACGACGACGGACAATGAAAGCGATAAAGTCTTACCACGATAACCATGATATTCGCAGACGCCAGATTGAGACCAACAGCGCCAACGGTGGAGAGGATAAGCACGCGGGCTCCCGCCTGACGTGTCGATCTTCGAAATTCGTTTAAGACCTTCTTGCGTTTAGCGTGAGGTGTTTTCCCGTTGAACTCGACCGACTTGATCCTGTAGAGAGTTAAAACCTGAGAGGATTCAGCGCCAGCAACGTAAACGATAGGAAATGAAATACGTACATCTCGAATGGCAGCGTTCGAGGAAGGGAAGGCAGAGAAAATCACGATTCGATCGGGATCCGCGTGATCCTTATCATCTGCCTCTGCAGCTGAGTCGACTTCGGTCGTCATTCCGTCATCCAAGACCTTGAGTGGATGGGAATTGTCCTGAGTCAGATGATGCTGGACGATCTTGGCCAACGTATCGAGTTTCGTCGATGCCATGTCGTTAGTCCATTGCTCAACCGTTTTCGGGGCCTCCCACTGTTGGTTAGAGGATGGGTTCATGTGCGGATGGAGAAGCCCGCGCCGAAATTCGATGTAAAAATTCTAGTCAACAAAGTCAGTACGCAGATCACCAAAAGAAACAGGCGTCCTCGACGCTCTCACAGCAGAGGGGAGTAAATGGAAAGGGATGTGTATGGTAAAGATAAAGATGATGGATGTACATCCATTTGGAGGGCGTCCAGGACGCCTGCGCAGCGCGACATGCGCACAAGCGCGCTTACGCCATAGTGCCACTTCCCCCGCACGCAACATGGGCGTCCGAGACGCCTCAGGCGCGCAGGTACGATGGCGCGCTTACGTTCGGTGACACGTAGCACGCAACGAGCGGGCGTCCAAGACGCCCGTAGGGCGCCACACCGAGATCGATCACCGCCGGCATATCAACGCCATACAATGCGTGCGCGGTCGCTCCGAGGGGCATCCGGGATGCCCAATATGTTATAGCAAAGCGTAGAAAAAAAAGTGCGAAAATTATCCTCACCTTGCCAGCGCCAGCCATCGTAGTGAGCGGAGTGTCCTTGATTATCTGGGTAGTGAGTCTCGCCAAAACGTCCTTCTCCGAATCCCGTAGTTCTAGGAGCATAATGTGCTCCTGATACGGCCTCATTCCAAAAATTGGTCTGTCTTCATCATCGACCGAATCTAACGTCCTACGGACGACACGTTTATCAAACGCAAGGCGCAACCTAGGAATCCATTCTTGCAACTTCGGCACCAGCTCAGAGGCCATCATCGTGTTGTGCTCTTCTTCGCCTGCGAGTAATCCGCGTAAATGGTCGCCAGCCGATTCCGACTCACGTTCCGCCTTGCGGTCCTTCGCTTGCGCCCGATTGATTTCTCTTTTCATCTGGTCGAACTTGTCTTTTGCGAAAAGGGACGGTATGCCCAGCAGGTGGCCCATGATCCAAAGATCCTATAGTAAATTACGCAGTAAGTAGATGTATGAACGTACGACAGAAATTATAGAATACTACATACCTGGAGTTTCGTCATAACTGGCGTCGCCGTCATTGCGATCATTGAGGCCGACTGCTCTCGCAAGCAACACGCTGCTGTGTGTAGCTTGTTGAACTTACGCGCCGAATGAGCTTCGTCAATGATGAAGGAAGCAAACTTGTGTCCGAACACAGTCGTCGGCCCGATGGAAGACATCGACGACCCAGCGTCAACCTTGTCTTCGACGTGATGCATAATTCTTGTAAATAACGCCGTGGAGTCGTCGACCAGAGCCTGAGTGAAGGATAGAGTCAGCGCAAATGAGACACGTGCACCGATAAGCACTTACGCTGTCCGTGGCTAAAATGATCCGATTGTGCGGCTCATGGTAGCCCTTCGAGAAAATGGTCTCCCACCATCGGCGACGTGTACCATGCTTGCCGACATAAGGGAACACGTCGAACGTGTTGCGCTTGAGGAATCGTTCGATCTCGCGAGTCCACTGATTGTGTAGGTTGACCGGACAGACAATGATGAAAGGAGCCCTTGGGATATTCTGCTCCTTATCCTGCCATCGTTTGTCCGCTGTAATCGAGTGAGTTAGTAACGTACAGATCAGATGACCTCGTTGTGAGAACGTACCGAATGCGCCAGGGAACTTGTTGTGTGTCTTGTAGTGCCAATGGAAATAAGAGAGACAAGCGATGAAACCGATCACCTGGAACGTCTTGCCGATTCCGACACCATCCATCAGCAGTACCGATTTGCCTTCGAAAGCCCGCTCCAACATACGATAAATCCCGACAAGTTGATGCCAGCGTGGTCGCAAAGGCTCCCGGTTGCTTGTATCGGACGCCAGCCATTTCTCACCCTCTTCACTCCACGGTTCTATGATGGCATCGGGATCGGTGAACTCCTGAAAGAACGGGAGTTTCTTGTCGTGCAGCCCAAGGCGAGCCCAAAGCTCGTCTTCCTTCACTTTCGCCAAGTCCTCCGTGCCTTCGCTCCACGGTATGGCAATGGGGCTGCCTTCGGGTAGATGGACAGGAACATTCGCGTCCTGCATGTCTGCGTTCTCGAGGGCAGCATGGATGTACTGCGTGACCTCCTGAACCTCCGCTTGCGTCGCTAGCTTCTGCAGCGCGTCGCGAAGTACTTTCGGTAGCTCTAAGTGTATAATTAATAATGTAGTCTCGCATGATCAGAACGAAATACTAACTATCAATCGCGTCCTTCTGCGTCTCGTCGTTCTCTGCTGCGGCCAACATCGCTTCCAAAGTCTTTTGCTGTGCTTGGAACTCCTCGATCGTCTTCGCATCTTGGTAACGGGATATGATGCTGAGTAGTTGGCGGAGGCGGGTAAGGTAGTTCTTTATGTCCTGGACTGACGGTGTGCCCTGCGTGAGGACTAAAAAACAATGTATTATTTACCCGTGGAGTCTCCGAAGATCGAAATTACGCACCAAGCCATTGTGCACTAAGCGACTCCCGTGACTTGACAACTCTCACCGACTCCCGGTGGACATTTTTACGATACCGGTGCCACGTCTGCACAACAATTGTGTCGATAAATTCCTTAGCGGGGGGTTTCAAGAAGTCCGAGTCTTCGTCGTCGAAGGCCGGATCACCGAGTAATAAGTGAGCCAGGGGCCGTGTAACCAGACCAGATACCTGCGCATCCTCGAGCGTGGGCACCTAGCAAGGACCGTGAATCATCAGATCTAAAGATGTAGACAAATCACGTACCTGCTTCGTTTTCGCCCGGGCAAGAGCCTGGTAAGGCGAACATTTGTTTTCCGAGAAAATTTCGTCGATCTTCTTGTTCATGTGCCAGCGTTTGTTCCAATGAGTGAGAATCCACGCGCTCCAAGCCTTACGCCCGGCACTATCGTTGTCCGAGTAGCCGCGTGTCGAATAGTTCACTTGCGCCCGTTCGGTCGGCTGAGAGCGAAGATTTGCAATGTACGACTGCACGCCTTGAGCCAGCCGAGTGTTCCACTCGGGAACGTGGGGGGAAGGAGAGGTAGGAGCGGCACCGTCGATCGTTTCCCATGGTGGAGCAAATGATCCGGTGAGGCTTTGCCAGGTTGAACTGGTCCACGGGAGCTCGTCCAAGTTACCTACAACGGCGACTGCTGCTCCAATAGAGAGCGAAGGCATAGAGTGAGATTCTACGTAGCGTATTGAGTAGGATGGTTTAGTGAGGAGAAAAAACTTACGAGGATCTGTGCCGCCATGTCGCTTGTATAGTAATCAGAACAGCGCATCGAACACCTACCGATAAAGCGTGATTGTGATGTCACTGGAATTCTAGAATCGACCGACGTTTTTTACGCGTATAGACTCAGTGTCACGCGAAACGGTTGAAATCCGGATCTTGAATTGTTACGGTCGACCTCAATGCTCGTGAGCGGAAAAGGGCATGATGAAATCTATCAAATCAAATTGGTCGTCCTGGACGCTCGTCAGTGGTGAAGGGCAAAATTTGGGGTGGACACGACGCAGCAAGTTAAGCGAGGCAAGATGATTTGAAAGGGTCTAAAATCATGGTCTGTGTATAAGCGATGGTCGTCGTGGACGGGCATTAGTGGCATAGGGCACGATGAATGGAAGCGATGCATAGACTAACCGATGTAATCTACATTCTGACCTTCCTTTAGTCCTCCTCGATGCCTCTGCGTGTAGAGGAAATGATGCGATCATTACGTTGAATAACCGTTGGCTGTGTAAAGCGACCGCGATTTGGAATTGAATTAGAATTTATCATAAATCAATCGAAACGACGCGTACCATGTGTCCTCTACAGTACTCGAGAAAAAATTGGTGTAAAAGTCTTGGCGAAGAATGTGCGACGAACGCTAGGTTGCTTCGTGCGTTGAGGCGTTCCGCGACGACCAGTGCGTGTGGGGTGTGACGACCAGTATTGTCTAAGTTGTTTTGTGTTGTGGCGTCCGCGACGACCAATGCGTGCGGGGTATGGGCGATGTGACGCTTAGTTTGTCTAAGTTGTTTTGTGCGTTGGGCGTCCATGACGACCAATGCGTGCAGGGGTATGGGTGATGTGACGTCACG
>JBBPLX010001233.1:0-10279 GCA_038090015.1 Leccinellum albellum | reverse complement strand
TAAAGCTCACCTCGACCTCGGCACAAGGCCGCCACCCGGGTACCGTTAAAGTACATGGCGACCTATTGAACACGTGTATGTGGCATTACACTTTTTTGATCAGCTACATTCTTGACCCCACGAGGCATGCGCCATTGAGACTTCATCCAATGTGGCGATAGCCAGCACAATACAGGAGTTGTCACTGCGTCCGGGAGAAATGGTCAAATAATCTAGAATGGTAGTCGATGTTCAGCCAACACTTGCCCGGGCCCCGTGACTGGGGGGGGTCACATCTTGATGGACACAGCCACCTTGGTTAGTTGGACCCATTTCACTAGTATGCGAAATTGCAGATATGCGACGTTTCAACATTTCAACATTAACCACCAGTCTAGTACACTAGGATACATGTATCATTTAATCACAGTAGTCGTCGTACAAAATATGTGGGTATCGGTATTGATCCACTGGCAGGAATACACATCTGTATAAATACTCATGCAGTCGCATCAATAAAAAAGATGAAGCAGTGGCGATGCGCTGATAATGGCCTGTCAATTTGAGGACTAGTAATCACGAAATGAGAGGCGTCTTGAACACCCTCTGCACAAACGTCTTCAGATTCGGTACACGTGGCTTGTCCCCATACACGACCAGATAAGCTGGACGAATGGTGTCATTATGGTAGGTGACCGTTTCTATTGATCATAGTCACAATTTTCAGTCATCGGAAGTTGAAGTATGACACTACGAACCTTCATAATTTAAGTCCCACCCAATTTCCCCGGCGATCTATGAGCAACGTCAGACAGGTAACCGCTCAGGCACGATCCCCATACCGAGTCGTATCCAGGCGGCGGCGCGACCATGTCAGGCGCATTTCGATATCTTTTGTAGGGCCTCCCTACAACAACGCGGCTGACGACCATCACCCGCAGAGAGGCGCTTTCAGAGAGATTGGTGATATAATCATCTGCCTCTGTTATCCATGAGGAAGGATCTAGTGCTAGCAAACTCAGAGGACGTACTCGAGGAGCAGGTTGTGGTATATATACCATGTCCGAATCTGAACCACTTTCAGACTGGGATTGTTCCAAACACAGCTACACATACCGCTTGAACGAATTCTTCGAACCTGATAGGGCGATAAGAACGGATAAAGATAAGCGAGCACATACACCTACCACATTTGCTTACATCAAATGAGCTGCGCACGATAGAGCACAGATAGCATTCCTTGAGGCCGCAAAGGAGCACACTGGCTGAAGACTCCCCTAATAGACAGGCACGGTTGGTGCCGTGGAAAAGGAGTTTTTCGTTTCCTCGTTTGTCTTTGGCTTTGAGAGTGCCCTGCACTTGATCCCTGAAATATATTGGGAATAGGAGCAGCTTGGTGGGAAATAAAAGGTGAATGCGTACCTGTAGTCAAGGTATGGCTCGAGGGCAGGTTCTGGCCAGAGAACCTTGAAGACGTACTGGACGTCGGGCCTCGCTTTCTTGCGATGACGCCACCCTTTGACGAAGAGTTGTTCTACTATATTTGTCGTATAAATCAGTCTTTTGCAGGACTAGCTTGAAATAAGAATGATCGCGCACCTTGAATAAAGTGGGGGTCATCCTTATTCACTCGGACCAGCCGATTTCGTCGAGAATTAGAGGTGTTCACAGGGTTATCGAGAGAAAACTCGTCAGGAGGCGCCAACTTTACCCATTCATCCTTAGTATGGGAAGCCATTCGGATTAGATGGGACTGTAACTTGGACAGAAGGGATGGTGAGTTAAAGATGAGAGATTAAATGTTGCCCATCGCACCTCGCCTACACTGCACTACATCTGCACAGACAATGCGAGTCAACCGACCCCCGGTCATGTTGCGTACAGGATGCTGCAAAACGACATGGACAATTAGTTCACCCCGCGGGTTTGGTGGCACTCCGCTCGAGTTCCCAAATCGGCAAAATTGTGCCTCCATTTTGCGATCGAGTTCTCTAAGCTGATTATCACGTAAATGAATCCTGTGTTCGGGTGTCTACCATGCAGCATCCACGTCGTTGGTGGATGTCGTGTCTAGGCCGTCCAGAAAAGGCAACTGTGTAAGATGGATTTGGGGCGCAGCCTTGAAAACACGTTGCGGCTGAATGATCGCTCAAAAGCGCACCCGTGGCAAACCGAATGAGCTGGGTCATTCGACAGCTCGACTTGCCCTAGCCAGTTCACTTCCACCTCGTGGTGATTCCATCATTCCGAGATATTTTCGTTGTCAAGGAACATCGCCTTCGCGGAGGAGCCTTATAAGAGATTCCCATCCCGTGAGCTGCGAAGGAAACTATTGTTTTAAACTCTCCCTGACTCAATCATCTCCCCATTTAACTTCAAAATTCTCTATTTAATCGCTGCGTTCTTTGTGATCGCGTTCGGAATGCTAGACACCCGACGAATCATGAGACTCTTTGGGCTCGGAGGATCTCCAACTACGCCTCAGTCTCCATCTAGTGGACAAAGACAAAGGCCGGTCACACAGTACTTCGCTCAGAGGTATGACCGAATGTCTCCGAGATATTGCACCTAATTTATGGCTCAGAATCTCCTATCTGAAATCCCCATCACCCACCTCCGACGTGGACACAGATTATCCTCCCCTTACAGCCCCTGTTGCTCCGGTCGGTGCATCCATAGCTCCATTCCGGACATCAAAGACGGCCCCTGTTCTATTTTATGACAAGAACGACCCATTTTATGAGTTCACCAACTTTTCGCCCCATGATGTCACGTACAAGGGAAAGAGGTACCCAACGAGCGAGCATTTATTTCAAGCACTGAAGGTATGTGTTATCGCTTCTTATGTGTTATCGGTGCTGACACTTTATTTGCACGCCGATCTTGATCGCCATTTACTTAGTTCCTGGACGGCCATCCCGAGATCGCGGAACGGATCCGGAACTGTGGTGAAAGACCGATGCAGGCTTTTGATGAAGCACATCGATATCAGAAGTGGGTGCGCTCGGATTGGAGGCAGGTTAACATAGAGAAGGTATATGTCACTTCTTCCTTCTAAGCAAACTGAGCTTTATCGCACAATCCTAGATGGAAGTTGCCCTTCGGCTCAAATTTACTCAGCACCCTGATTTAAAGGCATTGCTTCTAGGGACCGGTGATGCTGACCTCGTGGAGGTACGAGTCGCGTCGGTTCACCCCGCCGCAGCCTTTAATTTTCCTTAGGATTCTCCACGTGACTATTTCTGGGGAATCGGTGCTGATCACACTGGACGCAATGAGCTTGGTAAAGCTCTCGTTCGGCTCCGAGAAGAACTGCATCAAGAACAGGATAACCCATCCCATATCCCCAATGCTCGACGAGAGACTACTCGTCTATCTGTACAAGATCTTGGCTCTCTCGTACCCACCCAACCAATTTCCCATGTGAGTATACGGAATTTCTATTTCAATGCTCGCACTCCTGGTTCTGATGGTGGGCCCATCAATGTACAGATAACTTCCCCTCATAACGATGGACTCTGTCAGGTAGGATCAAGTGCATGTTCTCAACTTACGGTGCCTCGTCTGATAAATGACTTGATAACAGTTCTGCCAAGTGAGGCCCAAGTTCCAAAACCACCCTTTTTGCGGGCGGACATGCGCTACAGAAGCAACTAAAACGTGCAGCGTGCGTATCTGAACCCCTGTCCCCTTATCAAACTGATATCGGGTATTCCGCGTCTTCTTTCATAGTTTTGTCGTTCAAAGCCTCGTTTCGGGAAACATCCATATTGTTCAAGAACTTGTGCAGCCAAGGCAAGTGGGGCAGCTTAACGTTGCAATGTGTGCTATAGGCCACGATATGAGGTTAAGACACAGTTGCGGTTGCAGTAATTATTGTACCTTAGTTTAGTAGTACCGTCCTATTTTTGTCATTATGTAAGCAAGCACATATTTGGCTACGAAGTCAGACCAATTGCATTACATAAACTCCAAAACCTCGCATTTTCCTCTTGGTGGGACGACCGGTCAACGTGTTAAAATACAAGCATGCTACATAGGGAACGATGCAACGATGTAATTAATTCTATCGTGTATGCTGAGTAACAAGATGAACGGGAAGGTGTGTGAAGTTGTTAACACATGCCAGGTATGCGATAGTGATGTATAAGAAAATTGCGCCGAGATAAGTAAAAGATGATGCAGAGATTAGTATCTTTATTGGATGTCACAAAACGTAAAAAAGGAGAGAGGAAAAGGGAAGAAAACAAAAGCCTACATTCTACTGGTTCATGAAATCATCCGGACGTCCAATAGACAAAACACGCTGGATCCCATCTACAACGATTCATGTCATGAGTAATGCAAGACTTGGCTGGATTAGATTATATATCCTTACTTCGAATGGGGCTTATAGCCCGAGTTGGACTGAGCGCCCTCGTGGGGCTCCGTGTTCCCGTGAACTTTTCAGAGATTGGATGTACATCCACACTTGGAACAAAGATACGGTTATCATTCTTGCCAACCGTAACAGGATTGACCATGAGTAGCACAGGCAGGTTAGCTTGTGGAGGAGACGCCAGATGGCTATGCGTGGTGGGTGAAGAAGGCGGGGAAAGCAACACAGCAATGCTGGGGTCGCACTCGCTATCTACAGAGATACCCACGCTCGCCTTCCTGGTCCGTCGACCACGAGGAGGCGTCACGTGGTTGTTACGCGAGGATAGAGGACCAGACAACTTGCTTGGACTAGAACCAGAGACAAACGCATTGGTGAGAGTCGTGATGCTAGGAGCATGTTGTGTTTCCGGGATGCTCTCGCGCGGGGAGAAAAGAGCAGGGAAGAGACTTCCAGCTGAAGCCTTTCTCGAGGGGGGATAAATTGTCAAGTGTTTGTGCTGCGTTCCGAAAGAGGATTTTGAGCGAGAGTGGTTTGTCTTTGAAGCTCTCGAGTCGGGAGTACTACACTCCGCCAGGGAAGGTTTGTGCACACCCGAAGGGGGAGCATCGCTGCACTCAAAAGTAGCATCCGCAATATTGTGAATATGAAGATGGTATTTGAGCCCTTCGACGTTAGGCAGAATATCTGCACATCCATGGCGGCGACACTGGATCTTATTTGTAGGCTTCAAACCGGCATCATTCATTACGGCTATTGCCTCACTTTGCTATATTCTCCATGTTAACAAACTTTGTCCAATACTAATAAGAGGGGAACGCACGGCTTGGATGAGCGCTAGTTGGTCGTTGCGATGTACGTGGACTTTGGGTTGTGGCTTCCACATCATGTCCATAGTGGATTGCGCACTTGCTGGGGTAGCAAGCGTGTACATCGAGCGCTGGTCATCAGGGACTTCGGGGAGCTCCTTCTCAGTTATCTCCGCAGTTGCGCACCCTGGTGCGGGATCATCACCGTGGATAGCGCGATAACTAGCAATAACTTGCTGCGCCGCACTGAGCGTGGAACTCTGACCAACACTGGTTATTGAATTGACTTGAGCGGTAGAAATATTGCTCTCGAGCCGTCGCGCGGAGTCATCGGAATTTGCGTCGTGTTCTTCGTCTGTGGCATCACCGCGGTCGGTAACGATGGCATCTGAAACTACTGGGGCGAAAATGGCGCCAAAACGGCGAGTGTCAGGTTTCGCATGATCATTAGCGTGTAGATCGGCAGGGGTGCGGAGGTTGAGAGATAAGGGAATGGGGCGCGCAGATGGCATACTGGATGAGGGAATGGATGACTCCAACTATCAGTGGTCACGATGACAGGTCAGATGGTGGGGTCGGTTTTATAGAGGGAAATGGAAACGGACGCTTTGACATTGTGGTGCTTCAATTGTCCACACATGGCTGTGGAAGTTCCACAGCGGGGAATGCTCGTGGTTTAGATAGGTAAAAAGCTACAGCTTCGGGCATGTACCCAATATAACATGCGCGCTTGATACATGTTTTGGGTGCCCATCCGCAACGAATCAGCGTTCGATGCATCACTGAGAGAACCTTCATCGTGGTCGTGATTCGTGAACAAGTGAGTTCAAGTGATGCCACATACCCTAAGCTGGGGTTAGGGTCTACCGAACTCACGCGTTTTCTTTTCGTTCAACTAAGTGCAAACTCCATCAAGCACATGTCCGGCACGGTCACTGCAAGAGTCTGTAGGAATACTCTCCGCAATCATCGTACCATCGTGTCCCCGCTCCGCGCGTTCCAGACCAACTCACTGTCGCGTGACCGTTCCCCAGCTTATCCAGGTCACATTCCCCTCAACGGCTTTGAGAATGCATTCCTAACCCTAGGCTCTGCCGTCATGGCATTCATGGACCCAAGGCGCGGTGGTAAGTTCCTTCGGGAGCGGCTCGGAGCGTTTTCATGCTGATATATCATAGATATGGTCGCCGCGCTTGGCGAAGCTACCGCAGGTTTAACATTACCAAGGTTGCGTGACATGATGCTTGACTCTCCGGAGGGTCGTAGGATCCTCAAGGAACGCCCTCGCATCAGCTCAGAGACCCTGGACTTTGACAAGCTTAAGACCCTTCCCGACGGGACGTTTGGAAGAGAATACAGGAGGTGGCTTGAAGCATGCAAAGTAACCCCAGATTCTCGAGAGCCGGTTTGCTTCTGTATTTTCCCTAATGTTACCAAAGATCTCACGTGTCAAGTAGGTTCATTATGTCGATGACCCAGAACTTGCGTACGTCATGCAACGATATCGTGAAACGCACGATTTCTACCATGCTCTCTTTGCTCTTCGCGTCTCTGCTCTACCGGAGCTCGCCCTCAAAGCATTCGAATTTGCAAATCTAGGGTTTCCTATGACCGCGTTAGCACTCGGTGCCTCTATCAAGATGAAGGAGGCGCAGCGTGGCAGATTATGGCATGAATTCGTACCATGGGGGATCAAGTGTGGCGGAAGTGCCAGGTGTCTTCTGACAGTCTACTGGGAAGAGAGATGGGACCAAGATGTTCAAGAGATAAAAAAAGAACTTGGTGTATGGGATCCACCAAGTGGATTGAGTATCTATTCTTGAATATTTATATGTCATTCATAGTGGTAATATTATTGAAGGATAAAAATGATCTGTGTGGATTACTTTGGATTTGCACAAGATTGTGTATCTCTACAAGCATTGTCATATCTCCTCTTTGATCCTACAGAATTCCTTAGTCCTCACTGGAAATATCCTGTTCACTCTGAAGAAAATAAATATCAAATAGATTTGCTTCCAAAGGTTTGGACTGTTTGGCATATGGACATACCTTTTCAGAGCCTGTAGGAGTGGCAAAAGAAATACTTCTGCTTATCACCCTGAGGCATACTTCCTCTTCATCCACCTGAATATGATGAAAATAGGATTCCCTGGCAATCAAACTCAATATAGTAGCTATTAGGTTTACCTTTGAAAGAATTTAAAGAATGACAAACTTTGTCATGAAACATATAGCATAAACTAATTGAAGGAATAGTCAATAGACTTGAATAAAGAGTACAATAGTAATCAATATACTCACAGCCACCCATAGGAAAAATCATAAGTAAATGTCCCCTATCGAGCTGAGCTACAGACCACTATATTTGTCAGCAAATCAATGTCAAAAAATTCAAATAAATACTTACAAGAGCCACTGTAATCCCAGCAACCAAACTGCAATCAAATGTGTTAGTAATATAATCTCTTTCCATAGAAACATTTCTATATACCTAGTTATCAGTCCAGTCTGAATAGCAAACTTCATAAGTCTCTTGATCAATAGATACAGTCTATACAATAGCAGCATAGCTTAGGTCCACATTCAAATTGGAGTCTTGTCCAACACTACTAACCTTATTGTAAGGACTCGTAGCGTTCAAAAGGGGTCTTCTCCCCGTTATAGCTTAACACGACATGTGATCATTAGGATCACATGTCGCTCTATATTTCATAACTACCTAAATCACATGTAGTTGTAACTACTCTATGTATTTAAGTGGGGCTGTCGTTAGGACAGAGACACACCTTACCTTTTTTACTCGCATTAATATATCGACGTTACCGTCTGTTGGTGCGATAAAGGCAAGAGGTGACACAACCCCTACAACTTTTTTGACGGTGTCTACACCATATTAATGCGATGAGTCGAACTACGACCCGCAGCCAAACCCGTGCGGCGCTCGCGCCGCCCGACAACATACCAAACTCCCTGGCTTCTCCGGCCGACGAGCAGACTCGTCGATCGCTGAGGCGCTCTCGAAAGAAAAAGAGGGCACACCCTCGTAACGAGGACAATGGCGGTCCCAGCAATGACCCAATGCCGGGAGGCTTTGCCGCCCCTGAAACGACCAGTATGGTTGATACTGCTACCCAGAATGACCGAGCTGCTCGAAACGAGACGAGCCAGGAGTTCATCGAAAGAACCCTGAGTCCCCTTACCGAACAAGGCGAGACCTCCCTGCCGCTGGACGAGCCAGCAACGCACGAAACTGCACAGCCGACTGACGCCCGGTCAGGACCATTGCCGGAAGTAAGGGACACGAGACCGACCTCCAGGTCGCGAGACAATACGCCCGTACAGCACGGGTCCCGCTACGACAGTCCGCCTCGGACGCTAAGTCCTCCCTGGCAGTCGACACCAGTACCGCGAGATAGAAATACCTCGACAATACAAGGATTCCAGCTACTAAACCCTGCCGAACTCGCAAGGACGATAGATGACTTCATGCGAGAGCAATCGATCGCATGGAGCCACTATGAGGAACCTCGAGGGTTCGACAATCATGGAGTGAACCATGGGCGGCATCAAGCCGATAAGATCAACAGGATGAGGAATGCCCTCAACGAAATACTGGATGAACCCAGCCGAGCATCAACGCTCGAGGTCGAAAGTCCGATCAAGCGGGAAGATGAGCCCAGTGAGGGCGCAAATAGGCCGGTGTCGAGGCATACCGACTATAACGAGCTGTACGAAGACCCGGTACCTGAGATACGGGTACGCGCGGGGACTCCCCGGGAGGAATCAAACCCACGGCGAAGGGAATTCCTCGCCGACGTACCAGGGAGACCTGAATACCTCAATCGCGACCCCGAAACAATAATGCGCCACATTGCGCAACAACAACAGGCCGAGCGCGCGGGCGAGAACGAACGAGCTAGGGCGGGACCTCTGGGTCCCCCTAGGAACGAACACCCTCCTGTCTCTCTACTGGCGATGGATAACCCACACCGACGCCGCAATGAATCGGGGAGGAGAACCCCGGCTAGGGGGCGAGTCCCAGGAGGCCTAGGACCACCTGGAGGTGGAGACTCGGACGACAGCTCCAGTGAAGAAGACCCGAGCGACAGTAGTAGTGAGAGTGGTCAGCCGGCAGCTCGCCGTCAGGTGTCAGGACGGGAATGACGAAACCGTCAGTACCTCAGGGGATATACCCCTGGAAATGCCCGTTACATGGACACCATGCAGGAGCGATATACCCGCAGGATCTGCGAGATGGTCAGGGATCCTTTGGGACAGGTCGGACCAGAAATAAAGGCGATGAATCCGCCGAAGCCGGGCAAGTACGGTGGTCAAGACGACCTTGAGAAATTTGACGACTCATCAGTAAATCACTTGCTCATTGTGCAGTACTTGACACCTCTGTGACAGAATGTCAAGGGACTACAGTACCACAGGAAGGTCCCCCCCTGTCTATTGCTGTCACAGCGCTGTCACAGTTTCGAACAGGACTGTGACAGCACTAAAATCCTGTGCCGAGCCGACTATTGCCAGCATTATTAACAGAGCTGTGCCGGACAATGGTTGCCGTCATGCTGTCAGCACTGTCAAAGCTGGCGGCACTCTGCCGAAGTGATGATCGCCGCCATGCTGGCAACACTGTAACAATTGCCGGCATGCTGTATAGGACTGTTACCAAGCAAAGTAACTGTCCGGTCTGCACTAGGCTGACGCGGCACTGTAATAATTATGGTACCTGTGTGGGACTAAAGCAATTATCTGGTCCGTGACAGGCTGGTGACAATGTAATGATTATGGTACACTGTGCAGGACTATTTCCGAGCAAAGCAACTGCCCAGTCTGTGATGCACTGTGACAATTGCGGTACGCTGTGCAGGTCTGTGATAGGCTGGCAGCACTGTGACGATTGCAGCACGCTGTGTGAGACTATACCGAGCATAACAATTGTCCAATCTCACAGAACTGGCGCCGCTGTGACAATTGCTGGTACACTGTGCAGGACTGTTATCGAGCAGAATAACTGTCCAGTCTGTTGAAAGGCTGGTGACACTGATGGTTGTTGGTACACTGTACGGGACTGTTACTGACTAGAGTAACTGTCCAGTCTGTT
>JBBPLX010001232.1:0-10293 GCA_038090015.1 Leccinellum albellum | reverse complement strand
AATATAATATAATGATTTTCTTGACATTTCAAGCAACTAGATCTATTGTTTTTATGCTGTGGTTGGTTAGTGACTGGTTAGGGAGCATTATTACTCATGTTTGGTTAGTCTTATTGGTTTTGTGTCTAATGACAAAGTACTGACCACATACTGATCACTAGCCAGACACACACAAAGCAATTGTTTTGGTTAGTGTACTTGATTATTCTTGGTTAGTTATGGTTAGGATTTCTGCTTTATTAGTTCTGGTTAGTGTGCTCCAGTGTAGTACAGGCTGTACAATCCTGTATAACCCTGCAGCTCTGTTTGGTTAGTCTTATTGGGTTTATATTTGGTAACCAAGTACTGGCCACATGTTACGATTCAGGTTGAACCCGAGGGAATCCCCGAAGTTGAGGCATCCTACATCCTTCGTCGAATTCGTTTTTCCGTTATTCTGGTTGGGGAGGATAGCTTTGTCATCCATGACCCCTTGTAATATACTTCTTCTGTTTTCCCTGCGTTCTTTTCCTTTTCCATCCCTCTCTCTTCTTGTATTATGCATCCCTCTACCTTTTATGGCCTTCTCTCTCTCACTACTACGAACACAGCTTGGTCTGTGCATGATGCGTTTACGTATAAATACCCTTCATAGTACGATGGTGTCCCTTAGCTAGTTCTGCGCAATTGTAGCGTTCTAGTCCCATCTGCCTCCGCTTGCGAGCGAGACCCTCTCCGAGTCATCCCTTAGGCGTTGACATTCGCCTACAACTCGAAACCCTTGGAACGTTTAGACGCGACTCTTCGTGAGATCCTCAACGTTGCCTTGCGGCGCATTCCTCGTGATTCCCAGCGACGTCTAGTTGACTATCACTGCGGCTAGAGTCGAGAAGACTACCGTTTGTAGTGGAGCCAGAACGCTCCAGCGTAACAAAAGAACTAGCTCGTCCCCTGCCCTCTGCTGGCTAGCAGACTGCCCACCATTTCCTCCTCCGGTCGATTTCGCGCCCCCTCCCCTGACGACGAGTCCCTGCGACGAATCACCTCCTCTTTCTCCCGACCCACACTTCCCCGTCTTCCGCCTCATCCCGCTACCGAGGCAGAACACCAGGCCCGGATCGAAAGGATCGCCGAGAAACTCGCTCGACAGTTGAACCCCCCGACTCCTCCACCCTTATCCCCCTCTCCCCTACCAGATGTTCCACTCCCCGACGATGACAAGATGCCCTCCGAACTCAAGGCTGGATTGCCTGAGGATTTTTCAGGGTTAAGCAAGGATGCTAACCACTGGTTGCTGGCCATGAAGGCCTACTTTAAGATGAATGAAGCTTTGTATAGTGACGACAAGCAGGTCCTAGTCCTGCTCAATAAGATGACTAAGGGAAACGGACTCCCCTTTGCGGAAGCATGGTACAAGAAGGTTGCCACTGGACCGGCTGCTGACATAACTTTTGAGAAGCTCGAAGAAGACTTTACCACCACCTTTTTCCCCTACAATATCGCCACAGAGGCACGACGCACCCTCCGTCAGCTTAGACAGAACTACCGCGATAAGGAACATGGGTTCCAGAAATACGTTTCCAAGTTCCAACTCCTCGCCGGACAAGCCGGCATTACCGATAACGAAACCCTGCTTGACATCCTTGCCTCTGGAATGGATCGTAACTTAGTTAGGATGATCCTCTCCCAACAAAACCAGCCCACTACCGCTAAGGAGTGGATCACCCAGGCCTCCAAGTACCACGCCCAGCAAAGGCGTATCGATGACATCCTCTCTGGAGGAAGAGGCAACTTTTCTCGTCCCCCTCGCGACTCTGATGCTATGGACGTCGACTCTATCAAAATATCCCCTGTCGAACGTGCTCGTCACTTCTGCGAAAATCGATGCTTTATCTGCCACAAAGTTGGCTGTCACACCTCCAAACATCCCCGTCCGAATGGCGGGAATACCTCTCGTCAAACCTCAGCCTGCTATACCCCGGCCCCGCACACCCCCACTCCTACGTCTACCCCTGCTCGCCGCCCTCAGCCGTCTGCTCTTGGGCAATATGTTAACGAAATCACCACGTCCAAGAACGTCTCTAAGGAAGAGATCTTGAAGGTTCTTAGGACCGTGTACGAAGATATCCCGGAACCCCTGGCCGAAGAAGAAACATCCGTTGCTGCTGCCACGGTAGAAGAAGAGACCGCCCCTTCTGAGGATTTTTGAAACGGAGAGTTAGTACGATGTCTAACCCTCCTTCTCCTTTACGACTGGCACCTGTAATCTGTACTACTCCACATGCGAAATCCATTATCATTCCCGTTTCACTCTCGTGCCCTTCCCAAATCGTCGAAACCAAGGCCCTGATTGATAGCGGAGCATCCGGAAACTTCATTGATCGAAAGTTAGTCCTAAAACACTCTCTCCCCACCACTCGTCTGTCCAAACCTCTCGCTGTAAATAACGTTGATGGAACCCCTAACAAAAACGGAGTCATCAGAACCCTCGCAACTGTTACTCTTGCCCTACAAGACTTCTCCGCCCCTCTGAAGTTATACGTTATCGACTGTGGAAAGGAGAACGTCATCCTCGGGCTCCCCTGGCTCCGGAAGTTCAACCCCCAGATCAACTGGACGACTGGGACTGTTAACCTTCCCTCTCTTATCCCCGTAGAGGAGGACCCCGACGAAGTGGTAGAACAGAGATATGTACCTCGTCCGCTTCCTGGAAAAGAGACCCTATCACAAATGCCCCGATGTTACCTATGGCCTCCTTCCCATTGCTCTCCGAAAGACCACCATTTCTACTGAAGCCGCCATCACCGCTGAGAAACCCTCTGTCTCTCTCCCCTCACAGTTGGCCGAATTCGCCAACATATTTGCCAAACCCCCCATCGACGAACTCCCTCCTTCCTGTGACATCGACCATACTATCGAACTAAAGGAGTCGTTCGTACCCAAGGTTGCAAAGACCTACTCTCTGAATCCAAAGGAAAGAGAGGTCTGCTCCGAGTTTATAAAGGAAAACTTGGAGAACGGACGGATCTCCCACTCCCAATCGCCTCAAGCCTCCCCTTTCTTTTTTGTACCAAAGAAGGACGGCTCACTTCGCCCTTGCCAAGACTACCGATACCTGAACGAACATACCGTAAAGAATGCCTACCCACTTCCTCGCATCCCCGACCTCGTCGACAAACTGAAGACCTCCTCCATCTTTACCAAACTAGACATACGATGGGGGTATAACAATGTTCTCATTCGTCCCGAAGATCGATGGAAGGCCGCTTTCATCACCCCGGACGGACTCTTCGAACCCAACGTTATGTTCTTTGGCTTTTGCAACACCCCCGCCACCTTCCAGGCTCTCATGCATCGCATCTTCGCGGACTTCATCGCTGAAGGGTGGCTTATCATTTACATCGACGATTTTCTCATCCACTGCGGGAATAACATGGAACTCCACTGGTCTTTGGTCCGTAAGGTCTTACAACGTTTCCAAGAACACAAACTTTACCTGAAACTTGAGAAATGCACGTTCGCCACTCGAGAAGTTGAGTTCTTGGGGCTCGTGATCCGCGAGCGCGAAATCTCCATGGATCCCACTAAGCTCTCCGCCATCGAGAATTGGTCTCCCCCTTGCTCCATCAAGGCAGTACGATCTTTCCTTGGATTCTGCAATTTCTATCGAAAATTTATCCCGAACTTCTCCTCTGTCGCTCGCCCCCTGATTGATCTCACCAAGAAGGATCTTGTATGGAATTAGACCCCCACTTGTGATGCCGCTTTTCGCTCCCTGCAGTCCACCTTCCTCGCATATCCCATCCTTGCGATGCCTGATGTCACCCGTTCCTTCACTGTCATGACCGATGCCTCCCTTACTGCTTCCGGTGCTGTGCTCATGCAACCCGACAGCAACGGGGATCTCCACCCCTGCGCTTACCTCTCCCGTACCTTCTCTCCCGCAGAACGGAACTACGACATCTATGATCGGGAACTCTTAGCCGTCATCCACGCTCTCGAGGAATGGCGCCATTACCTTCAGGGCACCGGCCGCTCCGTTACCATCCTCACCGACCACAAAAACCTTACTTACTTCCGCCAACCATGCAAATTGTCCCGCCGCCACGCTCATTGGCAATTCTTTTTACAAGACTTTGACCTCCATTTCACTCACCTCCCCGCCTCTGCTATGGCACCCACTGACGCGTTGTCTCATTGCCACGACGTAGATACATCCTCCGATAATTCCGATGTCACCCTTCTCCCCGATTCCCTTTTTGTAAATTCCCTGGATCTCGCTGTTTTTGATAAACTCGCTTCCCTCACCGCTTCTGACCCCTTCGCTTCTGCCGCGCTTGCCGCTCTCAATGAGGGCACGTCTCTTCTCCCTCGTTCTTCTTTGACCGATTGGTCCTTTTCCGATTCCAAACTATACTTCAAAGGCCGTCTTTATGTTCCCCCCTCTCTTCATGTTGACATTGTCCGCTCCACTCATGAGTCCCCTACGGGCGGCCATGGTGGCATCTTACGCACCCAGAATCTTCTCTCCCGGGACTATTGGTGGCCCGGCCTTTCCTCTTTCATTCGCCGTTTTGTTCAGGGCTGCGGCACTTGCCAAGCTCACAAGGTCCTCACTCACCCCTCTGCTCCGCCGCTCTCCCCTCTCTCGTCCTCCGCCACCCGCCCCTTTCAGCAGATCTCCATGGATCTTGTTACGGACCTCCCTTCCTCCTCCGCCGCCGCTTTTGATTCCATTCTGGTCGTGGTCGACCATGGCCTTATGAAGGGGGTGATTCTCCTCCCATGTCACAAAACAGCCTCCACCGCCGATATCGCTACCCTTTTTTTCAAACACATTTTTCCTAGATTCGGGCTTCACGATCGGTGTATCTCAGACCGGGGCCCTAATTTCGCCTCTTCCTTCGCTCGAGAACTCGCCCGCCTCCTTCAATACGACCTTGCCCTCTCCTCCGCCTACCATCCTCAGACTGACGGAGAAACCGAATGAGTTAACCAAGAACTCGAGACGTACCTTCGCATATTTTGTGATGGAAAGACTGACATCTGGGCCAACCTCCTCCCCATGGCAGAATTTTGCCATAACTCCTCCATCCACTCTGTCACCGGACAAACTCCCTTTTCTCTTATCCTGAGGTACGAACCTCAAGCTTATCCTCCAATCGGAAAGACCGCTCTTCCCAATCTTAAAGAACGCTTATCCCTCTTATCCGAAGCACACAAAGAAGCCCTGGAAGCACACCATAAGGCGCAACGCCTCATGAAGGAACGTGTCTCCTCGCAATTCGTGCCCTGGAAAGTTGGAGATAAGGTCTGGCTCGATAACAAGAATCTTCATCTCCGTTACTCCTCCCGTAAACTCGCCCCTCGCCAAGAAGGCCCATTTGAAATCACCCAGGTACTATCTCCCATAGCTTACAAACTCCGTCTCCCCCCCACGTGGCGCATCCATGACATGTTCCATGCCTCTCGCCTATCCTCCTATTGGGAGACCACCGAACACGGCCCGAACTTCCTATCTCCGCCACCTGACGAAATAGAAGGCGAAGAAGAGTACAAAGTGTCGGAGATTCTCTCTCACCGAGGAACACGAGGACGCTGCCAATACCTTGTGGCCTGGAAGGGTTGGCCATCGTCGGAGAACACCTGGGAACCCGAAAAGAACCTCTCCCACGCCACCTCGCTCCTCTCTGCATATAAGAAACACAATCCCCTCCACTTCCCCTCTTAATTCTAATGCCTTCCACCACCTCTCGTATAGTCTTCCGAACCCCTTCCGAAGATCTCTCTTCTCCTCCTTTTGACCACATTGTCCCTAATCTCTTTGACACCCCTGTTAGAAATATCCTGTTTGCCAATGTACTCGAATCCCCTTCTCTTCTGGCTTCTGTTGAACAGGCAGTTTTTGCCGCTTCTCCTTCTCAACATTTTTCTACTCCTTTGCATAACAGTATTCGAATCTATCTCACCTATGCTCGTCTTGCTCTTTTCGTCTCTATGGACCATTCTTCTTCTCCAAACCTTCGCGTTACGATAATTGATATTTTACACGACCTTCGATATCGATGTTTTGACATTCTTCTTCATTCTCTCTTCTCAGACGCTATTGCCCTCCTCCCCGCAGATGACCTCTGGCCTATCCTTCGCCCTCTTTGGGAAAGAATGTTGGAATCCCAGCACGACGCCTACCTCGAGATGTTCACCCTCTATCGGAATCCCTTTCGGACCGAGTGCCCTTCTGCTCCCGCAGCGAGACCCTTCACCGGAAGGCGCGCTACCCCCGCCATCTCTCTCACTCCCAGAGTTTTGGAGTCTGCTCCGAACAGCCCTTCCTCGTCTCCGTCAACATCATCGTATCACCACGCACCTAGTGCTCCGGGATCTCCTTCCCTCTCCCGCTCCCGCCACAGTCGCTGAACCTCCATCATCGGCACCCCCTACCCAATCTCCGCCGAACGCTTCTCCGCTCCCTCCTCTCCGTCCCCTGATCCCGTCCCCATTCCCGCTCCCACCTCGTCCGCCCCCCGTCTCCCAACGTGTCCTGTCCCCGTCCATGTTCGGAACGAACGTGGAAATGACCCTTCGACCGAACAGACTCCAGGACCTCCTTGCCCGGTTTGCACCAGCCCGCATCACGATTTCTCTGGATGCTCCCACTATCGTTGCGACCTATGCCGACGACGTGGACACCCAATACGTTCCTGTCCTCGTATCCTCGTATGTCGACTCTGTAACGCTTCCGAGCATTTCCTCGAGAACTGCCCATTCGCTGGTCAACCTCCTGCCCCTTCGGACGACGATGTGGACAATGTCATTGAACAGAATACGGAAGGAGATTCGAATTAATTTAATTGTGGACTCAGGGCGTCCACCATCCGAACGGGGTAATGTTACGATTCGGGTCGAATCCGAGGGAATCCCCGAGGTAGAGGCGTCCTATGTGTTACGTCACATTTGTTTTTCCATTATTCTCGTAGGGGAGGATAGTTTCGTCATCCGCGACCCCTTGTAAGATACTTCTTTTCTTTTCCTTCGTGTTCTTTTCCTTTCTCGTTCTTCTCTACCTTTGTATTACGCGTCCCTTCTCCTTTTATGGCCTCCTCTCTTTCACTGCTACGAACACAGCTTGGTCTGTGCACGATACGTCTTCGTATAAATACCTATCGTAGCACGATGGTGTCCCTTAGCTAGTTCTGCGCAATTGTAGCGTTCTAGTTCCATCTGCCTCCGCTTGCGAGCGAGACCCTCTCCGAGTCATCCCTTAGGCGTTGTCATTCACCTACAACTCGAAACCCTTGGAACATTTAGACGCGACTCTTCGTGAGATCCTCAACGTTGCCTCGCGGCGTGTTCCTCGTGATTCCCAACAACGTTTAGTTGACTATCATTGAGGCTAGAGTCGAGAAGACTACCATTTGTAGTGGAGCCAGAATGCTCCCGCGTAACAGATTACGTGAGATGACCTGACGAACATGCTGGTCACCATATTCCATCCCCTTCTTCTGAACCATAGCTTGAAGAAGACGGTTGAAATACTCTTGGAGAAAGTCCAAGGCACAAAAAGAACCAGCCCAACCAGTCAGGTTGACCAGGGTACTTTGCAGAGTTACATGCTGCAGTGCCTTTGGTGACTCGAGTTCGATGTCTGTAATAGTTTCTAACAGGTAGGTGACATATTTTGAGTGACTTGATCCAGCGAAGGTGAAGAGCATGATCTAGATAATGCTCATTTGATCAAAATGTATACAGTAGCATTAAAAAAACCCAGACTGACCTTAATTGCCTCGTAGACTCTCCCGGCATCACCCTCCGCTGTAGCATAGGCAGCCTCACGGGATAAAGCAGCATCTCGCATGAATGCAATTGACCTCGCCAATGTCAAGTCACCATAGAAAGGTTGGGATGTATGGGACTCTATCCACTCTGAGCCTCTGGGAACAGTGGCCATCCATATATCATTCTCCATATCACGTGCGTCAGCAAGAGCCAGGTGAATGGCGTGTGTAGAGGAAAAGCTATCATGTAGCTGTATTGCACTTTTTGCCAGCGCATCAATGCTCGGAAGTTCATTCTGTACTGCGAGATCATCGAAGTATGAAAATAAGTCATCTGTTTTGAAGAATGTCCTGTGGTGAGATTAATCTGTGAGTGGTTCGAGTCTTCGTCACACAATCAAAAAACTACCTCCAGCAATCAAGCATCCGAACATCCAGAACAAGATAGGCTAGCTCTGAGTAAGGGTAGAAGTCGACTTTCTTCAGTGATGGTGGTTGTTTGCGTGAAATTTTGGTTGCGCTATGACCAAGCGTCGAGGGATCACGGCCTAGATTAACTCCCCAGTGTCATTCGTAGATGCGGGACAAGTCAGTCCACAGAGTATGCCAGATGGCTAGCTGTGGTTCCAAAATCTCGAAGCTCTGATATGGGTCTGAGTGATACTTCAAGTACTTCTTGAGTTGGAGCATCTTCTCGAATGTCAGTCCATCACCACAAACCAAGGTCACGTTTGGCTCATAATCCTGGTGATGCTGTCCGATTTGTTCCAAGAAATCGACTAGTGCATCTTTCAACTCTGTTGTGACTGTCTCGTTTCGGCTCGTGGTGGCGAGGGGATGGACTTTGGAGGGTTGTATGGGTAGCTGTAGCTTTGCGGCACGAGTGCGATAGAGTTTGGAGACATCAGATTTAAGATGAGTGAGCTGTGGGATGTACCGGATGAGTGTATTGAGCTATTGAAGGCCGAGGACAGTACGGATGTGTTCTTGATCGATAAATTGAAGTAACTGAGTCACCAACAAAGATTCCCGCTGGGCCTCAGCCAGTTTCTTTCTCCGTGCATCCAAGTCAAAGGCAGCAGGATCCACATCCTCTAATTCGATAAACGTAGCTGCAAGACCAACATTCATTTGATTCGAGAGGCCAATACGTAGCTGACGTCGCGTGTGATAGTGTTGCACGTTGTCGATGACCAATAGCCCACACTTCCCACTCTCTCGCCCAGCACCTTTCACGATCTCCGCTTCTTGTTCAGCCAGGCCACGGAGTGCTCTGAGCACTGTAGTATATGCAACAGTCCTGGAGATTCGACTGTTGTACGCAAATGTGTCAAATGAAGCACAACTGGCAATATTGTATAAGGCTTCCACCATTGGCAGAAGCTGCGCTTCTCTGTTCCGTGCAAAGTTGAGCGATGATAATGCATGGGTTACAATCTGTTGGTTTCATGTTCATTGTTCTATTAACCAGTAATGTTAAGGCAGCCACTCACAGGTTCCACAGGGCGTGTCTTTCGGACTTGCAAGACACCATTCTGGACGTGCGGCTGACCGGTTGCGATCACAGTAAGACATTCAAGCATAATAGGTTAGTGTTTTTGTAAGACCTTCCTTACTGACGCTGTGGTCGTTGTTCCAATGTTCTGCCATACTAACTTCGTTTGATTCTTAGTTGGCTTCACCGAGGCATGGAGTCCGCTCGCTGGCAGAACAGCCTGCTTTGCCTCACGATCAAGTTCGTCGAGCATGATTTGAGCGGCAAAAGATGTCAACGCGGGTCGGGAAACCATTATTTGAGAGTACGGAATGGTAAGGTCGAAGTCTGCCCCAAGACTTTCTGAGACGGGAGTGTTTGACGATTGCAACCACAGCGAGAGGATCTCCCCGACACCATATTTGTTTTTTCCCTTGAGGAACTTGTCTGCATATGAGGTGCGCGATCGAGATTGGTCGCCATTGTCCGTCCGGTGAAACGCATGGTACAGGAAGTGTCCGAGAGACCAATCCACCTCTTTCAGAGCATGGAAAATATGTGCCAGCTTCTCTGCATCTGTTCGCCTAGGTGTGTACTTTGCCCGTTTTTCGGTCATGGTAAATGGGAGGTCGCCATCGCGAGCACGAGTGGGTGTGTTCTCATCCTGATCATATGTGCGCTTGCGACGAGGAGTGAGCGGAACGCGCGTCGTCTGGTTGAATGCCGAGTGGTAAGGTGATGGAGAGCTAACTTGTGACTGCTGCGTGACTGACGGTGTGTAATCTGGGCGCAAATGGGAGGCTGCCGGGCTCGACCAGGATGTGCAGGTACTCATTCGAGCATGGAGAGGTCTAGTGAAAATCTTTGTATACCGTCTATCTACGTATCCTTGACATGACGTGCCACGGCTGTATCGGGCCGAGTGTACCGTGAGTCGACCATGTGGTCCCATCCATGCCGCTCATCACGCCGAGAAGCCTGACAGTCGGCACACGGTAAGTTCCGTTTTTCGAAACGAAATGGCGAGCACCTGTAAAACGCTGCCAATGAAAGCAGACCCTAGAA
>JBBPLX010001231.1:0-10296 GCA_038090015.1 Leccinellum albellum | reverse complement strand
ACCCGACGAACTGACGAATGACCCCCACACTCGTCCTTGGGCACCAAAGATCCTGTTTCTCAACTGAGAGCTTCTTACGTCCGAGTCGTACCACTGGCAGTGCGATCATCGCGTTTGCCATCTGGTATGGTTCATTCGTCGAATACTGCGTCACCTTCAATGGATCATGCAAGTTCTCCCGTCGTCTTCGCACCTTGGCGCTTTCACTCAATGTCTGTTTGGATTAGTCCTATCCACGTTCTTGTCGCATAGTCTCTTCCCGGGTCGCGTATTAATCTATACTGTGGGAATCACCCTGTTTACATGGCATATTTTAGACCATACCGTAGACAGAGTCATCTCTGCTCACGACTAGACATGCTTGTCGGACGGGTTTAAATTATCTCCGAAGGGGGGAATGACTCCGTTTATGCCTTGAGGCCGGCTACCTGACCCTCAAGGCTCCATAATTTTTCTGTGAGTGTTTCCAACATAATTTCGGCGCGAGTTACATGATCACCATGGTACCAGCACCGTAACCGGGCTTCTGGTGAGTGCCATGAGTTAGGGTGATATGTCAATACGTTGCCTTCGATGGATCAAACTCACGAGATCGTAGACGGTGATTCGTAAATAATGGTATACTAGTAGTTTACAGCCACCATACAGGATCACGAGGGGATTCACTGGAAGGTTCATACTACGTTATGTCAAACGAAACAATTAATCAGCGCTTCAGCTCCCACGCCATTTGCAGGGAGCGGCGGGACGACGTTTCCCGTAGGACCATAAAACTTCTCCTACTGCTCATCCACCGTCACGGTGGCCTAAGGCTGGGCGCCGAGCCGCATGGTTTGCCTCTCATGCAACAATTATTACCCGTGACTGCCACTCTCTGAGTTAGTGCCCAGAAAACACATCTGACTGCTGTCTAGGCACACTTCTCTGCGAATTGTCGGTGGAGTCCTCTCTGATACAAGGCTTCTGCTGTGGATGATTTATCTCATGTATGACCTGTTTTCATTCCTTTGCAACATCATCCTGAGGCTTTGCCCGCAGAGTAGCGGATCACTAGGTCAAGGAGTGTTGGGATCCGAGTCTGCGATAACAGCCTCTCAGTTACGTGACTTGCCGCTTCTTTGAGTTACCAATTCATTATACAATCGATGGACTCCAACACGCGTGCTGCTTTTGGCCACCCCTACCCCGATTGCAATGGGCTTGGCAGCCTGTGCAATCATAGCCTCATATCTTTCGGTGGATTTTGTATCCTGATATGTAAACCTCCTGCCCCCAGCGGTCGCCCCACAATAATCTTCAGGCATGGACAACCAAAGCTCTGATGACCGCCCCGACTTCTATGTGACCATGACCAACAACTTTCCAAGCGCTAGTGATGAGAAGCGCTATGCAAAGCCTGACACAGAGGCCGTGTTGCATCTATCCACTGATGATACTTCAGATATCGTCTTTCACACTGAACGTGATATCGCAACTCAGGTCATCTCAGTCAACGACGATTCCTCTCTCAATCCATGGACCTTTCGTGCTTTCTTCCTTGGACTGGGTCTCTCTGCTTTTGGTGGTTCCTTAGGTACGTTTAGCGCCCCTTTAGTCCTTCAAGTTCCACTTCTTATACTAGGCAGCCGAAATCTACTATTTTAAACCTGTCAGTTCGTCCAGGGCCTTTTCTATTGATCTCACCCCATCAATGCTAGCAAACAATTTTGGTGTCCTTAATGTTTAATGGTCTCATCTCCTACATCCTCGGATTCGCAATGGAAATGTTCATCCCTCGTCGCGGTCTATTCCGTCACTTGAATCCTGTAGGCATCTATCTAATTACTCCCACGTCCTCTATCTCACCCTATCTAGCATCCTTTCAACAAAAAGGAAAATGCCTTCATCATTATCATGGTTAGTGCTGCATCAAACTCTGCTCTCGCGACGGAGGTCCTTGCCGTGCAGCGCCTGTACTACAATATCACCCCCAATGCTGTAACCTCTATCTGCTTGTTATTTTCTAGTCAGCTCCTTGGTTATGGTATCGGTGGCGTATTCAGATGTAAGTTTCCTTTGGACAATTAAATGATCTGTTTGCTAATCTGCCTTGACCAAAAAGCCACTCTACTCTATCCTTCAAAAATGCTTTATCCTGGTATACTCCCGCTCATGTCTATGCTTGATGTATTCTTTCGTGATGGTGCGAATGCCCGTCGTAGACTCAAAGTATTTTATCTCGTTTTCGGGGTGTAAGCACCCCTCTAGTTTATTTTTTCGATTGGTGGTCCAGCTCGAAATTTCTAGGATCTTTACTTGGGAACTGTTCCCAGAGTGGATCTTCCCCCTTCTTACCGGCTTGTCAATTTTTTGCCTTGCCCTCCCAGATAATGCGGACGTCACTCGAGTATTTGGGGGAAGTAACGGAAACGAAGGCCTTGGTCTCCTCTCCATTTGCTTCGACTGGCAGGTCAGTGTTAGTTTATCCCAGAGCTAATGCTGCAGTAACCCCTATCCCAATCCCAGTACATTGCTGGTTTGTTCAACCCCATGGCAATTCCCTTGAGCGCGCAGGTAAGTCCCAGATAGATAATGTACACAATTATTGTATTTAACAAGATAGCAGCTCTCTGGCTTCGTTGGGTACTTGATATGCATGTGTGTCTTCAATGCACGTTCAAACGAGCTTGTCTAATATGTTTTTATCAGAGTCGTCGTCGTTGCTGTCTTTTACAAGAATATCTGGAAATCCCAAAACTTTCCCATCGTATGCTTGGTCTGGTTTACATTTAATTCCACCTAACACAGATCACAGCTATCACAACTGTTGTTCTACGAGAACGGCACTGTGTATAACCAGACATTGATTCTGAATGCAAATTTCGAAGTCGACCCTACCCTCCTTGCGGAACAGGGATTGCCATACTATGCCGGAACTTGGGTAGTATATCTGCTTGCCACAAACATGGGACTGGCAGCCACCTTTACTCACTTACTCATTTGGAATCGCGATGACCTGCGTATTTCCTGGACCTGGATGTCTCCCTCCAACCTTCGTAAATTGTGGAATGCACTTCAGTGGAAGAATATTGATTGGATGTTCTGGAAGGACGACGGAATGCGGCAGCAACCTAAGGAGGGCGAGGACATTGACCCTCACTATGCCCAAATGCTCAAGGTACGTTGTCTTACGCCTCTATCGTTTTATGTAACCAATCAATGACTCTCCGTTGTAGTATCCTGACGCAAAAAATAGCTGGTACTACATTACGTTCGTGATATCATTTGTGGTGGCCTTGGTGGTCAATTACAAGAGCAACTCCACTTTACCGTGGTGGGGCTTTGTTATATCTGTACTCCTTGCCACCATATGCACTGTTTTCTTCGGAGCATTGTTTGCCATTACAGGGTTTTATCTCCCTATTCGTGAGCTACATATTCTAATCAATGTTTGAGCCATCCTATCGACTCTGATCATCAATAGAGACTTTTGTGCAAATGATAGCGGGGTACTTACATCCTGGCAAACCAATGGCTAATATGTACTTTGTGCTTTATAGTTATAGTTGGTTCACTTCCTATGTTTAAGGGGCCTGGGTTAACTGACCATTTTCAGACGCTGTCACACAAGCTACTCTGTTACTCCGTGACCTTAAAATCGGCCAGTGTATGTCTCCTGGTGTTATACTAAACGGCAGAGTCCAATACGTTTTGACAGATGCCAAGCTCCCTCCCCGTGCCTCTTTCACTGCTCAGATCATCGGCACTCTCCTGGGCGCTGTTCTGAACTATTGTAAGAGTATGCAATCTCAATTCTTACATGCGCTTATCATCGTTTCTAGTATTAATGAACTCTATCATCGACAATCAGAGGGAGATTCTGCTTTCCGTTCAAGGAACGAATATATGGTCCGGTCAGCAACCGCAACAATATAACTCCCAGGCCATTGCATGGGGTGGCATTGGTCGCGAATTGTTCTCCTTTGGCAAGAGATACCAATGGGTCGTATGGTCATACCTAATCGGACTTGTCGCGCCGGTGCCATTCTGGATCATCCATCGCCATTGGCCCAAGCTCCGAGCTGACTACCTTTATACGCCTATTATGTGGTATGTGCTTGATCTCGTTGTGGAGGTATAGCTTCTTATACACTGCTTCTGAAGCTGGTCCATTGGCTGGCTCTGCGTGGGCATAACTTCCTCTAACACAGTTGCCTTCGCAGTCACCTTCATCTCTCAATGGTGGCTCAGAACTCGACATCCTCGTTGGTTCCAAAAATACAACTACATCGTCGCTGCAGGTAAATTTGTTATCTTTATCATGATTCCATTTACCTTCTTGAGCTGGTCACTCATGAGCATTATGACAGCTCTTGATGGTGGCACCCAAGTTATGGTCTTCATCCTTTCCTTCGCCGTTCAGGGTGCAGCGGGCACTGCCTACCTCTTCCCCACCTGGTGGGGTGCCAACCAAAACGGAAATTATGATCGCTGCATGTACCTTACTTAGGTACAATTTTGAATTTTGTTCTATAGAAAAGGTAAGGTATGTTGATAATGCAGCCTTGCACATATATCCGACGGCAGTCCGTGCAATGTTCCCCAATTCCGAGAGGGTCCACTATTTCCCTCAACCATATAAGAACTCGCCCCATGACCGCAGTTTCTCTCAATCACACTGGCATCCGTTTCGTCCCCATGGTAGACATCACCGCTGGCAAGGTATTGGAGAGTGGGAGCGAGGAATCAGGCTGCGAGCAGGAAGAAATCTTTGAACGCCCAAAAGGATTGAGAGGAATCTACTACCACCCCTATTTTCAAGTGTCCATGCTAGGATTTGTCTGCTTCATGTGCCCCGGTATGTTCAATGCCCTGGGTGGGATTGGCGGCGGTGGTCAAGTCAACACAACGGCACAAGCCAACGCGTCTACAGCCACTTATGCTACCTTCGCATTCTTTGCCTTCTTTTCCGGGTCAGTTCTTTTCGTCCCTGTGATGGGGTCGTGGCAGTTGATTTCCCGCAGAACAATCAACAATGTACTGGGCCCTCGGCTAACGCTCTTCATCGGAACACTGGGATACTCCCTCTATATTGCCTCATATCTGTATGCGCTTCGTGCAGTGAAATCGCAACTATTACAAACGTTCATCCATCTTCCTTTAGAGCGGATAGCATTCACCCCAACGAGTACGACTTTGTTATCATCGCGGGTGCCATCCTTGGAATATGTGCAGGGCTGCTATGGACCGCACAAGGTTGCCTGATGATGGCTTATCCCACGGAGACACAGAAGGGCGTCTTCATCGGTATTTTCTGGGCAATTTTCAACCTGGGGGCTGTCATTGGTTCCGCGGTCGCATTTGGGGC
The DNA here is from genome assembly GCA_038090015.1 of Leccinellum albellum. Classification (NCBI taxonomy): domain Eukaryota; kingdom Fungi; phylum Basidiomycota; class Agaricomycetes; order Boletales; family Boletaceae; genus Leccinellum; species Leccinellum albellum. Next base: position 4,949 of record JBBPLX010001231.1, on the reverse strand, counting down.
CAATTTCCACAACGAAGTACATATTTCAGCCTTTCTTCAAGTTAGATTTGATTACTCAACACCTTATTTAATAGGGCAATTCAGGTGGGTTCTATGATACTCAAATTCGTTGGTGATCGGTCTCAACTCGTTCAAAAAGTCGGAAATGGAACTTACGCAAGTAGTTATACTCTTGTGGAAGCTTCGTATTGAAATTGATCGTTTCTAGATTGGTTTCTTAATCCTTACACTCGTTGGAGTGTCCTTGGCTCCACTGATGGCTGATCCAAAGAAGATCATTCGGACGGACGGGACCAAGATTACCCTTACCCGCCAACCGTCTTGGAAGGCAGAGTTTTATGGCCTCTACGATGCTCTAAGGACTGATCCGATGATCATCTTACTGTTTCCTATGTTCGTTGTAAGCAACTATTTCTACACTTGGCGTGAGTATCCTATTCTCGACATTGCGCTTGCTGAGATGGGCCAAACACCATTTAAATAACTAGAGCAAAACGATTTCAATACCGCACTCTTTAATATTCGCACACGTGGTCTCAACGCATTTCTGTACTGGACGGCACAGATTGTGGGGTCTGTATTCCTCGGATACTGTGTTCTCGATCTGTCGAGATTCGAGCGTCGAACCCGTGCTTTTGCTGGTTGGACTATCGTGACTATGATGGTGTTTGTTGTCCTCATATGGGCTTATATGTACCAAAAGTGCGTCATTCTGACCAAATCCAAAGCACATTCAAGTTGAAAGAAGTCACAGGAACTATACGCGAGCAACTGTAACTTCGATTGTGAAAATAGATTTCAATAGCTCGGCATATCCAGCATACGGCTGGTTGTATATCTTCTGTGGCTTGCTGGACGCTATGTGGCAGACGCTCGTGTATTGGCTATTGGGCGCTATGTCAAACGATCTAGCGAAACTTGCTGTGTTCACCGGGTTCTGTAAGTCATGGTAATCGCTCAGCTGGAACTTAGGCTGGAGTTCAACATTTCCAGATAAAGGTTTGCAGTCAGCCGGTGCTGCTGGTGTATGGCATGCAGATGCTGTTGATACACCGTAAGTCCTTTTCCTCCTCGGTTGTCAAGGAAAAACAGACATTCTCTCCCTATCCCGACAGCTACTTGAGCATATTTATCTCTACGTGGGTTCTATTTGCCGCGGGAGTCTTTTTCGCTCTTCCGATGATTCAATTCCGTATCAAGAACCATACCGACCAGGATGACCTGGAATAGTTTGTATTTCCCATCTCATTCAGCCGCGTTGACTTGATTTGACGATCTGATCCTTCACAGCAAAGCCAAGACGCACTCGACTTAGCTATAGCACTTGTAATAAATCGATAAAACCTGAATCGAAGTTCTTGGGTTTTCGGAAGATCACAATTTTGACTCCGGATGAAGCGCCCTATATGCTACTTCAGCGGATTAGGATATTCGAATGAAATCAGGTTGCCATTGATTCGGACCCTTGTTATCGTCGTGGAACCGGGTAGCTTGGCACTTGTCACGAATAATTATGGTATGTCATAGAGACACTCACCCCAGGTTCGTGAGACAAAAAGGTATATCGTGGGCAATATTCCTTCCGATAAACAGGTAATTTGAAGACAATTCGGATGGTTCCAACTGCATGCATATGAGGGGACAGGCGAAAAGTAGAACGCTGGTAAAAGCAGCACTCGACGCCATTAGTACTACACCATTGGCAAAGTCGACGCTCTGGTTAAACAAGTAGCTCAGCCTGCACGACAATCATCAATCCAGGTGAGCCATAAACGACGAGGCTCATTCCAAGCATACAACGCCAGCGGAAATGTTGCCATTCGGCATCAACTTAAAGTGATGAAACCGACAAACGGTGAATCAATGCCGGGCTCAATGCATGTTGGATACTGATTCCCTCAAATCTTGAGGCGCGACCAGCGACGGCAACTTGGTCGTTAGCCTAGACACAGCCTTTCAGTAGCACATGAAGTGGCCACCAGGGATAGTGCACTGCCGAAGACTCGATATGAATGACCGATTTGGCAGAAAACTTCAACGGCCGATATCCTCTTGGTAACATATACATACACTCAGATTGTTATGTTGACTCCGAGAACCATGAGTCTGACGTTAAAGAAACAACCGTGAGTCATATGTTAGAGTCGCCCTTACTCGTCTTATGGTGTCGACTCAAATCAGCATTCTGATGCTGGATACTGTATTACTACAACTACAACATGCTTTCAAGTTACATAAATCGCCTGTACATTCAACGCATTGCCATGAAGTTCGGATCTTCAAAACGACGAATGACCCCCACACTTATCCTCGCCGATTCCTCGGGCATCAAAGATCCTGTTTCTCGACCGAGAGCTTCTTGCGTCGTATCAGTGCGACTTGCATCATCACCAGCAACCCAGTCCCAGTAAGCACGCAGAGCTACTCAAAGGCGTGAGCACGTCGCCTGTCCAGAAGCAGCTGTCAGGCTGGCACATACCCCACCAGAAAGCGAAGGTTGCCACCACTTGTATTGCGAGGTGAGCAAAGCACCTGCAACAGGCCCAGCTTGAGGTGAACAATTGAGTGATAGTGATATTAAAAGATAATTCTGAAGAAGAACGCACCAAGAAGACAGCCCACGCCTATGATCGTAATCCCAATTCCCATGCGAGCACTATTCATCTACGTATGAGCACTCGAGTCTAGATATTCGGGTGTATGGAAGGAACGAACCCGAGTTCGGACAAATCGGTGGTAAGGAGAGCGATTAGAGGCGAAAGCATGGCGACGTCTGAAAGTTCGTGTGTCAGTCCAATCGCCAGGCCTTACAAGATATACACTAACAAACTCCAGAACAATAGCCAAAGATTGTCCCGAGTAACACTACCGTCAAGACATTACTCAGATCAATCATGCTCAGGACAATAACGCCACACGCAGTGGTCGCTATGATCATCAGCACAGGGACACCAACATGTGATGCAATGAATCCTGCAGACAATCGACCTAGCAAGCTTCCAACATTCAAAAGTACCAACTAAGAAAGTAAAGTGAATCACTGGGAATAAGTATATAAAAAGTCGCATACAGAATAAAATGAGAATGTCTCCGAGTTTCCATGCTTGACGGAATTCAATTGCAAGTAAAACAACGGATAATAGAATCCGATCTGGAAGAGAAGCAATCTACGGAATTTGTTGCATTAGTTATGAAAAATCAGCCATGACGTGCCCATGAGCACTCACCCAATGCTCATAATACAAAAAGGCGCATCGTAAACGATACTCCTGCCGACCGACAAGTAGTTTACACGATGCTTGGGTGGTTCCAGCCGCGTGCGCATAAGAAGACAGGCGATGAGGAGCAGGGCGCTGATGAATGCAGCGCTGATCCGCACACCATTGGCAAAACCTATGCCCCGGTTAAACAAGTAGTTTAACATGATCGGGTGTACGATGGATCCAACGGAGGACCCGCATGCAACGAGACTCATTGCGAGCGTGCGGCGTTGGTGGAAATAGTGAGATACCACCGCCATCGTCGGTATATACATAAGCCCCTGAGCTATTCCAAGGCCGATCCCTTGAGCAAGAAAGATCTATAATTGCATTTTAGTGGGACGAGTAATATAGTATGGTATCTCAAGACGACAGACCTGATAGTATTGACCCGGTAGGGCGAGAGAAAGCATAAACAAGGAAAATGATTCCAACAACGATCCTCCGATCATCAGGTAGTAACTTGGTGAAATTAGCTATCGAATGTCAGGCAACACACGAGATACAGAACATACAAATAGCCGCGATCATACAGAATACCAGCAACAACACCGAAAGATGTCACCGTGAATGCATTGACACTTCCTATCCATCTGTAAAACAGATCTGTAGTTCCATGCACTATACCATCAAAGTCTAGATGACACATACGATATTGCAGAGGGTGATTCATTAGTCAGATAATGTAGGGTATAAAAGTCTGCGACAGTCAACAGAAGATCGCAGGGAATTTGCGGGAGGTCGCATACCTTGATAAACGCCATATGACGTGGTATATCTAATCCTCGTTTGAGTGAATGCGCATCGCTCGGAGTCAATATCACGCCCACCCAAAACAGCACAGCTGCACCAATGCACTATTATAGTAGCAAATCAATTTTATCACTCAGCATGTTCGCGGCCAAAAAATGACACTTACGCGCCGACAACGGTGCACCATGCTGCGGTGCCACCCTCGGGGAATTGACCTAGCTCGGTTTTGGCCGTGTAAGAATCCTCTCTATCATACGGGATAGGGAGAGACGGGATTTCCGTGATAGTATGGATCGATGATAAGTTTGAGGGCATGTTGCGGAGCGACACTTAATGATGATGATGACTCTCAAGTATCACCAGATCATTCACTACTTAAGAGCGTTTCAGGAGTGACCCTGCATGCGAGTCGCTGCAGCTTGAGGAATGAGACTCGAAGCGTCACACCTACCACCACCGAAAAGAGGATCAAAAAGGCCCTGCAGATAAAGTCGCCATCGACGCATGGGGTTCAGTGTTCTAGAACAAGACGGGAGAAAGGTACGGCATTGGTCCATTCACTACATTTGGACGCGTCCAAGGAGAGACACGTCAAAATAAGAAGGGACTCGGATGACGTCCCTATTTGTCTCCACAGGCCATTCTTGATATCCATGGCAGCAAGCAGTAGAACGTTTGCTTCGTGAAATGTCAAAGCTAGTCACCGAGCGCATATATGTCGTGCTTACCACTCGGAAGCTAGGCCAGGCATCGGGGTTGTTTCGGTTACAAGGTTGAACCAAGACGACTCGGAAGCGGACTTGGCCGGCAGAGGTAATAGTTGTACTAGGTTACTTCGTTTTGTGTCATAGTAGTAACTATGCAAAATTTCCTGTGCTTGTCTCGTACTCCAAATCTGAGACCATCATGGTAGTACCGTGATGTCCGAAGGAGTTA
>JBBPLX010001230.1:0-10319 GCA_038090015.1 Leccinellum albellum | reverse complement strand
CGAAAGTTACATTGCTGCCTGCCGTACATATGTTTGAGTAGCCTACTAATGCCAACCAGAGACAGACTTACTTCTCATTTGCCTCAACACGCTCCATCTCGTCTTCGTCGTTGACCTCCAGGATACGCCGATTGTGCTCATCGATTAGGTCTCCAATAGGCTCGACAAGATTGACAAGTTGACAGATAATTCGTCCCTCAAGCAGATATGAATGGATACTGTAAATGCAAGTCATCAGATATGAGACAAACGGAAGCGGCAGTGAAGCTTGAAACAGACGGCTTCTTAGTGAACATGTGCAGGAGTCTCGCATTTACTTGTTCGGCTGCAACGGTGCGCCTCCTCAGTGCGCTGAAACGAGTACCAGAATCTGGGGTAGCGGACATATCAGTTCATGATTGGTGAACTGGCCTCCGCCAATGCACCAGCTTTTAACACGGACGGTTGGAAGATCCGCATGATTGATCCGTCTGCACTGCTTGAGGAAGCTTTGAGACCAACCTATTAGAAGGTATATCATCGATCATGGTGGTGATTTCAGCTGATTTGGGAATGAACAAAAAGAAATGCAGAACAAGGCTAAGCATGGCCAGAGTCTGAAACCACATGATTCTGATCAGAATCTAATGGATTCAATAGTCTTCGTCCGTGTGATATGGACTCTGCGCGTTGCCTCGTCCATGACACACAACACTCGGCGGCTTTTTGGTGGCTTGATCAACATATGGAATGGCAAAAAAATAACACGAAGACAAATGTACTATGCCATTATGATCAGTCAGCACAATCGTCCAGTTCTCTAGCACTGACATTAGTGTAGGGATTGCCGTGCTACGGAACTAGAAGCCAAGTTCGAAATCAAAATGGTCTGATGGAAACTGCAATATGTTTTGACTCAAAAGCACCGATCCCAATAGTCCTGTGATCCTGCACTAACCGAGTACCCAATAATCCTAGTCACTTCCATAAGTTGGACGGTTGCTTAGGACTGCCAGTGCTTTAGAATGATCCTGTGATCCTGCGCTAACCAAGTACTGTAAAGCCTTGATTTCCTTTTCCTTGTTCCAATTCAAGAAAATTGATTCATCTAACTTTCGTTATCGTTTTACATATGCTTCATACTAGTAACTTTCCAGACTGACTGGTGCACAATTAGATTGCCATTGCCAGTCCAAGATGGACTCATACCTCCGAGTCCATGCGAGCACGGTGGAGGGGCTCAGCTCAGGTCCGGCATGTTGGAAATACCATTGTGCTTATGAACTTAAGATTTGCGCCAACACATTATACTCGCAGACTTTCTACGGCTTCAAGTTATAGTATGTACCCCACATGACCAGAGGGAACTTGAACATGATCGGTTTCAATCGACGGCGTTGTAACATTCTCGCTTAACGACTCTTCTGTAGCCGTCTCTCCCAATTATGGCCCGTGAATGAAAGCCACTAATCCAGTTTGAAATGCTGATCTACGGGAGCTGTGGGAAAGCGGAGGACGAAATCATACCCAAACAGTGAGGAATCGGTGCAACGACGATGACTCGGATGGTGCTCCGGAACCATTGTCGAGCATCGAGTGATGAGGCTTGATTGATCTGAGATCACAAACTTGGTAAGTTAGAACACGAGCTGACTGAAATATATTTGTACCCTCACCGGCAGGCCACTTTTCGTCCCAAATCTTGACATGCCAAAGTTGAGAGAACTTTGTCCAGAGATCAGCGACTCCGGTCCATCATCTGCTTCCTATGAGGCTGATGAACCATCCTACGATGAATACGGTCAACTGATACCAATGGGTTATGGCCAGGGACTCCCGGTTGATAAAGATGGTTGCTACATCCGCCGTAAGGTGCCAGTGTCTCCGTTGCTAACTATCCCAGTAGTGAGTATGATTAGCGCTCTCGATCACTCTTTTGGAGCACTTAGCTTGAACCACGGTTGGTTCGTCCTCCAAGGTCAGAGACAAGACTGTTGCATCCAATAGTGACATGCAGCGGTCCAACCATCTCGGGCAGCCTCAGGTACGTACTATCATCTAATCCCACTTTCTATACTGATAGATGGAAGACTCCTCACCACGGCTGCGAGGAGTTGATAACCAATGCTAGTAGCGCTCCCCCAACTTCGAGTCAGAGAGTCCAGCACTCCCTTGCGAAACCAATCAAGGGCAATGACCTCCGATGATCACCGGTGGACGTCTTCAAGCCGCGAAACATGATCTCCGCAGAGGCTCCACGAGGTTTGGGTATCGCTTACTATCAAGCAACGGGGGCAAGTTTATTTTCTCAGATTTCCCACATGTTTTAACTTTTTCGTTTTGCAAAACTGAAGTCTTCTCCTCCCGACCGTGATAGTCGTGTTCGTCCATTCCTGAAAAGGCACCGAGAAGGCGATGACTATTCAATTGATTCTCTACCTCAGGTATGTATTTTCTGTACTTCATAAACTTGAACTCTTGCTTTATCTGAGCAAACATTTGATAGACTCCGAGTCAGAGAGGCTCTTTGCTATTAATCCAATCGCCTTGTGCTCCTAAGCGGTATCACCTTCGAGCACCCTTTGATTTCACAGTCAGCCCAATCACCTCTCGTATGGATGGCTTGGAGGGAGCAATGAAAGTGTTGCAGGATATAGCTTGAAGTCGGATGAATCGCTGTACTATGCAAGGTACCATGTCCTACGACTTGGAATATTCCTCTTCTCACAGCTCGCGATCCTCATCACTCAACGCCAGTACAGCAAAAATAATTCTTGGGCTATTTAAGGAGGACAACTTTGCACACTTCAAATCTGAGTCTAGTCACTATGACGAACTTGATGATCCTGATGTACGAGAGGCACTCATATGCCAGCATGCCAAGAACCCCGACTCCTGGATCAGCAAGAGGCTCAAGATGTTAGCACAACCAGACCTTCAGAAGGATGACAATGTAGAGGCAAGCAAAGTCTTATTTCAATTTCTTCTGAGGTTTTGAACACACGAGTAGCAGAGTGATCAAGAGGAACTCTGTCTCCCTGCCAAACGATTGCGATCAGAATCATCAACGGATGCTGGAGAAGACGCAAGTGGTAATGTAGGCTACTTGACAATCAACTCATAAGTACATACTAACACTGCCGCAATGAACAGGGACCTGGAGGAGGTGAAAGGAAACTACAGAGGTCTGATGGAACCTGCGACGTTGCTAGTTCACGCAGAGAATCAGTGGGTTCTTAGTAGTGGTGACAAAATTCATTTAACAAGCAGAACGGCAGCACCAGGCAGAAGGGCCTGACGATGGTGTTAGTACTGATATAAATACCTCACTCACAACCTAGGTACTCGTCTTGAACTGTAACATAGTATATGCAAGTCAAATACATTCGATGTATAGTAGCGTTTGTCTGGTAACTAGTGCACATACGGAAACATAACACTTCTGATCGGAAGGGACGGAACAATGACGACAATGTACTTAACCAAGTCAATAGTGGTGCGCAGCACCACCAAGACTGGCGTTAAAGGTTAGGGGTACGGTAACAAAGGTTAGGAAAGCTAGATCAGTTTCACCAGTTAGATGGCCCAGCCTCGCTTCCTCGAAGGAAATCAAAACAGTAGTAACTGGCACTGGACGACTCTGATTGCCCTGGATTGCCAGCGGTAGGTGCCGGTGGAATAAAATCGTAGTTGGGCAACTGTTGTTGCAGGCTGGGATTGTTGATGGTGGGTGGCGGTGGAATTACAATGCTAGGCACACTTTGGGATGTGATATTTGTGCTAGCGTTCATTATTGCCCTTCATCTGATCGTTAGTTAGCTCAAAGTAGCTAAAAGAGAGGTGAAAGATTGCTTACAATCCTTGGTGGTGCAGTGATAGCAGTTGTTCACCAACGATGTCCTGGTAGTATGGGTGACAAAGTGCGTCAATGATGCCTGCGCGGTATGCTTTGAAATGTCGCGCGTAAATGTCTGTTGAGAAGCTTACGCGTCGCCCCTCAGATACGCGGTAGAGTGCGCAAAGTAACTTGTAACATTTAGTATTGACCGAAGGTTTGAATGAGGAGACTCACAGCAGTGCCCGAAAGGGCGAGCATATTAGGCAGTGTCATCTTGTAGCTAGAGGGGTATAATGGTACCAGCAAAAGATCCACCGTATACCAAAAATCAGTATGAAACCTCTCCAAGATGGGGTTTTCAAATAATTTCTCGACTTCATGCTACACGTCACGTTAGGATGTAGTGACAATATTACAGGATCATCTGACCATTGTATGATTGAGCTTGTGAAGAAAAAAGCTCCCTGGATTTCTTCCATCGGTCATCTCGGCGACCCGTTGTCTCATCTGGATAGAGACATGCTCTTGCCGGCCCTGCGCAGAAGGATCTATCCCAAGGTACTCCATCGCATACCATTCAGCCATGTTCACAGCCTTGGAGTGGATTGAGGTTAGCATATTGACGACTTTGTTCTCGATTTCCATATCAGGGACAATTTTTTCTGTAGAATGACTCAGTACTAAGTTGACGATGACACTGATCATGGTACTCACCACACTCGGATTCTACACATGCGAAATCCAAACATTCCTGAATTTCACTTTTCCACATGTCCCGGGCCTTTGCCCCTCAACGCCAGCCAGAATTAAGGATCATATGGTTGACCAGCGCAATGCTGGCACGCTTGATAACCTTATTCATTTCGGGTTCACGTGAAGTCGGTACTGCACTGCCCCTGGAAGTCGAAATATTATTCGACGACTGCATGGAAGTAGAAACGGAGCGATGAATAGAGTCTTGACCTAGACACTCGGGAGTTTCGCTGGACTGAGTGGCAAAGACCGGTCTGTCGGATGCCTGTAAAATGTCAGCCAATATATTGTCTAAATATTAGTGGGTACTTACCTGTATTAGTAACGACGGAGTAGTACGAGATTGTTCATCAATAGCAGGGCCCTCAGATCCCGCATCGAGCGATGCCGAAAGCCCAGCTTGTGGAAACAGAGTTGATTGGGGATGAGTGAACGACTCGGAGGGACTGGGCTGAGAATAGGAGTACGGAGTCGAAGGAAAGTGAGACGACGAGTTGGAGGGATCCCCAGGCCGGACGGTCATTGTTGGAGGGGGGATCTGAGAATATGTTTGAGGATGATAAGGAAGCGGCTGAAAGTCAGGCTCGGCAGCCTGAAGGGGGATGCTAGCAAATGCTGAAGGTGGGTATGGGCTATCAGAGACAACTTGGATTGGGGCGGCCATAATTGGAGGGTCACGCTCTCGTTCCGTAGTAACTGGACGACTTCGACCTGAGGATCTACTCGCTAGACTTCCATTGTGAGTGGGCTGTGGCATGCGAATTTGACGACTCACCTGGCATGGAAGTTGGTGAAGTTCTACACTGTTTCTGACCCAACCCACTGCAATTATATACTGATACAGTCCGGGATTCAGATGGCTTGAAATCGTACCGATGCGAGACCCACACCTAGCCCTCAGGAGATGTCTTCTCGGTCATCACCTACGGTCTGTGACAATCGATGTTTAGTTTGGTCATCAAGCGTCTGGAAGATGATTCAGGGTGCTTACTACAGGGCCTCCAGGGTGAGGCACATCATATCTATACTGCTGTGTAAAACGGATGCATGCAGGAGGAGAAAGCTGGAACTTCATGGCTAGCGGGACTTCAAACATGTTTGGTGAGTGGATGACCCCATGCACTCTAACCTAGTACTTGAACTTTGCATGCGACGCAAACTCACTGAGTCAACGACGGGGGTTTTTTTTTTTCATTATTATCATTATTCATTTTTGCTTTGTTTTTCGTGTCTGACAGACCGTCACAGCATTGGGCCATTAGATACCGCGGCCGTGACTGCCGGTGAGTGGTAGTCTTCTTCTGTCACATCTGCATTCACTCGAGGTTTTACTAGTATCGCCATGGCTTTATGCTTCTGCTGCGAACGTTGAATAGGCAGGACCCTTTTATATTCCCAAGTCGCCGCTTCACGATATTAATGAACCGTCCTGCATATTGAGCAATCAGGGCCCTTGGTATGTTCCTGGGACATGTCTCCACCTCGTCGAGCCCCCTTGCCTGCGATCTTGACTGCCCAGATTCCCATCATGTATATCAAGGAAGCAGGACCCTTTCATGTTTCCAAGATGCCGCTCTATGTCATCAATCACTGCTATTACCTACATTCATCATCCCCGTCAAGCACATTGAGCAAGCGGAATCTTCGCTGCATTCCCGGGGGTTCCCGGGAAGGGTCTCTGCCTCTTCAGCGAACCCACAACCTCATTGCCTGTGATCTCAACCAATCAAATTCCCGTCATGTATATCATGCGAGCAGGACCCTTCTACATTTCCAAGATGCCACTCTGCATCGTCAATGAATTGTTATGCACACCAAGTAGGACCCTTGTTACGTTGTGTGGTTGAGACCACAGGCAAGGGCAACGCTCGTACGCTGTTCATTGACTTCAAGGAGCTGCTTCTCGGAAACATAGAAGGATGTCAACAAGGAGACCCCTTCTGGGAGATTCATTGGTTCGACCTCATCAAGGTTGCCATTCTGTAACTGGACACTTGATCGGTGACAGGGTATGTGGCAACGCTGACCACTGCTCTCAGGCTTTTTGATCATTCGACTTGACTTGCTCATTCCTGTCATCGTGTCCTGTGTCACTTATTTTTCTGGTCTGTCCATCCATTTTCCCATTCTCCCTTTTCTAATTATTCATCTCATCATTGCAACCTGATTATACTTAGGAAATGGCGTGGGTAGATACCTGTGCGCACGGTGTCCTACCTGCAGGGGTGCGCAAAACCCACATGGGCAGCGGGTACATATATGTACATGTGATGCCCTGTGGACATGAACGATGACAACACGCCATGGCACGACATCGCGTTCGTCGTGTCATGGCGTGCCATCATTGTTGCATCCACCGTTGTTGCATCAGTCGCACGAGGGACAACGAGATGGGAGCGGAGATGAGGATGGGGGTGGGGGTGTGCAGCGTTCCCTGTCCAACTCCTCATCATTGCATTGCCGTTGTCTCTGTCCCGCTCATCCTTGTCGCCATCCCCACTATGCTCGCATCGACACGTTGTTCCTCCCCCTCCTCATTCCGTTGTTGTCATTGTCTGTCGACGTCGCGTTGTAACTCGTCCGCCACGTCAACGCGTTCACCATTGTTAGTCCGTCGTCCTCGTCGGTGGGAGGGCGGGAGAGGGAGAGCAGTGGAACGCACCTTGTCATCGCGTTCATCGTCACTCAGTGTCCCACCACGTCCCCGTCCATCTCCCTCCTCCTTATCTCGTCGTCATGGCGTGGTGTGAGAGAGGGAGGGATGGGGTGTTATGTGACGCGGATGGTGATGGCAGCGACATTATGTTGTCGTTGTCGTTGTCACGGTGTGGGGAAACGGTGGTGGATAGCGAGATGGTAGAGGGATGGGGTGTTCAAGCTCCCTCATGATCTTCTGGGTCACATAACCCAGAGCGGGTGCGGGTGCAGATGCGGGTACTCTAATTGTACTTAGTATACATATGTACCTTTAGTGCTAGTAATGAAGCTTTAACTTGTCTCGGAATCGTTACAGTTGGAGTTCGAAGATATAGCTGAGCTCAAACATGCACCATCATCATCGGTATCCGATACCTCCCACCCAAACGTCCCAAATAGAGATATCACACTATGCTCGTTCAGCCCACCCCCCTCCTGATTGAGAATGTGCTTGAGTTCGCCAATCTGCCACTCCGCCTTCTTGGTGAGGGATTCAGCTTCTTCGCAGTCTTCCGTGGTCAACAAGCACATCAGCTCGAGTTCCTTGAGATGCAGACGATTGTACCACAGGCGCACATGAAAGGCATCCCGAGACGCTCGTGCAATCTGTAGCATGCGGTGTGAGCGGAGATTTTCCACCTCACTCGTACTCTCATTTGACAACTGCATTTATTCAAGGTCAGCCAGTGCAATAAATACAACAGTAATTATTCCTGACCAATGTCAATAGACCCTTAACCTTTTTGTGTGGTGAGGGGGGGATTAGCTCATCGGATGGCATGAGCTTGTCAGATGGCACACTAAAGTGAAGATGGGTGTGCTTGGATGTACCGAGCTTGTCCTTGACAGGTTCCCTCTCAATAGCACAGGATGCAAAAGAGAGTGAGGAATTGACGGGGTCTTTTGATTTCGAGAGTGGGGGGCTTGGCAAAGTTACTTTCGGCACCAACGAAGGTGGGGACGTTGGGCGGTTCGAAACCCTTACTCGAGGGGACATTCGTGAGGGAGTTGGCGACTATTGGGTGCTGCAATGCGTGGCGACTGTGTGGCCCAAGTAGTGCTCCGTGTGTCCGAAGTCTTACATAATCCTGAGTTCCCGAAGCGTGCGTATTCGGGGAGTTGCGAACACTGATATGGACACCATGTGCCCCAAGGTTTTATCGACCTCCGAGATCTGATCCTGAAATCGGTTAGTTGTTTTTCTGTGTACTGTGGTACTAGGTTTAACGTCTACAACTGTTGGAGAATGCTTAGACAATGTGAGGACGGCTACCTACCTTGGTTTGCAAGCGCTGCATATAGCATTCTCTGTTTCTGTCCTCGTAATCTCCGCAGTCCTCCTGGTAACCTCCATGACCCACTGACACGTACCCCGTCAGCCAGACCGGAATGGTCACATGCACAAGCCCGTCCACCACCACATCTGAACGGCGACTCAACCGCCCCCCCCTCAATTCCTGCCGGCCCCTCGAACGGCGCCACTCATTCCCACCCACCCTCGAACCAGATTGTGTTTCCATCATCATCCCGATGTGCTACCCCAAAATGGTACAGCACCCGTTTCCTGAAGCGTACTCGCCGTCGCGAATGAACAAACATGGCTTATTGGTGCACTGAAGCCCACTTTCTCCAGATCTATGTCGTACCTAGAATCGTTATTTCCCAGACCGCGTTGCAGAGCGGATGAATGACCTGGAGTATATCATCACAGCATACGAGCCTCATGCTCCCACTGGGACGCTGCGCACTTCCGCTGCCCATGTATCAACTGGACCCTAGCAAAAAATTCCCCCCTCGTGGCACTGCCGCCCGTCACCACTTGTCACGGATGGCGTATCAGGTGACCGAGAGGGCCCAACTCGGTCACGGCCAGCCGGACCTTGTCTCACTTGCCTCCCTCACCCATCGTCCATGCGTCTGACAGTGATCATAATCCTATTGTCTGCTCTCACCTTATATCTGATGGACAGGTGCTTTGAATGTGGTGCTCTACTGTGTGGTCAGGTGTTCAGCTCGAGTGGTGCCCTCCTTCGTCATCGTCCAAGCTGTCGGCACTATCAACGACACATTGTATCTATACGAGACAAATGTCGACAAAAGCGCCTGTTGCTAGGGTCCAGTGGTGCAGAAAACGATCATGTCTCCAAACGGCCGAGGTCGGAACATGAAAATGTTGGTAAATTTGCTTGCGCCATCACATTGACACTATCTCACATTGGATTTCGATAGCAACGCGGCACAGAACCTCCGGTGAATCGTGATCCGACAGCGGTTGTAAACTCTCCAGCCGAAATCCTGCCACTACCACCAGCCTTCTCGGCTTCAAGTTCCGCGAGGTCAATTGAGGTCGCGGTGGCCAGCACGAGCAATCACCAACATATGTCTTTAGAAACCAGGTCTTCACCATCCCCGCTGACAACCATTATGCCAACCTCTCCGGCTGAGGTGCTGCCCCTTCCCCCCTTCCCAGCTTCTCCGAGGTCTGTTGAGATCACGACTGCCAGCACGAGCAACTTCAAGCATATGCCTTTGGATCCGAGGCCTTTGCCATCCAACGTCGGGAGCCACCATGATATTGATATTCCAGAAAACTCAGGCCGCCCCGTGCGGATGAGACGCTTGCCGGCGCGATTCAGGGATGTGCTCCCAGAACCACCCGTCCCATCTTTGCCTGACCAGGTGGCTCCTCCTTCCAAATCGTCCTCCACTATGTCATGCATATTGCCTCGTGTCATCCTCTATGTATTCGAATCACTTCGGACATCTTTCAACGCGTTTTCCATTTCTCGTGAATACCGTCATCGTCCATCATATGATCCAGATTCCTCCTTGACGCTTGATCAATTGACTAACTCCACGACTGCCCACGAGCCTGTAAATTCCTCACTGTCCATGTGTGACCTACACACTTCATCTTTACCTCCGCCTCCTCCCTGGCCCTGTGAAAATATGAGCATTTGGAGGATGATGACATGGATGATGACTGGCAGTAACCAAAAGTCGAGTGCCGAAGTCACGCGCCTCATTAGCGAGGTAATACAGGCTCCCGATT
>JBBPLX010001229.1:0-10342 GCA_038090015.1 Leccinellum albellum | reverse complement strand
TATACCGAAAGAGGAATTTCAGCCCGGAAGTTTAGCAGAGGGTTTTTTTCTTCTTCATCAGATTGGCAGGCGGAATAAATAGTACAACTGTTTCCTGCTTGCGCTCGCTCGGACTGTTCCGAGTCTATCAACACCCCCTCCCCTCCCCAGCTTTGCACCTTATCTTGATTTTTTGGGTCAAAGCTTCTGTGATAAATTTCTGAAAATTTAACACAAAAATAGTTTGTGCAGCACGCAGCCTGAACTTATTTCCCAAAAATAGGTGTAGTGATCCGTGCTCACATAAAACTTGCTAGTATTAGGGGTTTACTGGTTTTAGCTTGAAATGTTGGAATCTGGGAGTTATGGAGAGTCGTTTCGGCTGTCCTGTTGATCGCCTGGCCAGTGGCCACAGGCCGCCCGTGAAGTAGCTTGTGTCGTAGACTCCGAGTCGTAGTTACTAGATCTTCAGTTTTGCGGGCTCCTTCCAGGCTCCTTCCTCTCTCCGTCGTTCTACTGTTCTCACACGTTGGTCGAGACTATCCTCGCCTCAAGTTTGGCCTACTGGCATGGGGAACACGTCGGTAAAATGGATCCACGTCGTCTGCTTGAGAAATAGTATGCATGAGGTATCTACGGACATGATAGATGTTAAAAGTATCGTTGCTATGGCCTAATAAATTGCTTCAGCTGCAGTTGCATTTGCAGGTTCTCCGCCCAGTCGCGACAATGAATACACATTTGGGCCAACATCATTTCACGTCAAGGCCATTAAACCGCACTCCTTTCAGAACCCCCATTTCTCTTCAGACGATCCACCTGCCGCTTCAACCACGAAACCGCGCTCCACGCCTTTTCGTTCTCTTCCTCGTCGGAATGTTCGTCTGAGCAACACGACGGGGGAACCTTATGCCCAATGTGAAACTTTCGCATACCACGAAAATGTTCGTTCTCCAGTCGATCTAAAACGATCAGACTGAGGAGTCACGCTTTCGAAAGGAAAGAGAAAACGTCATACAAAAGTTCCATTGCACCCTCCGCAACATCTCCAACAAGGCAGCGATGAATACGAATACAGTGACTTGCGATTCGTCGAGAATGGCGTAACTCAACCAGATAAATCGAATACAGAAGTTGGATACCTGCGAAGACGGATTGGAAATAGATATTGGAGGGGACAAGGTGTGCGATCGTACCAAAGCGAAGTAGTAACACTATGCAAAATATCAAGACTATCAGTGGCCAGTGGAGGTGGAAGGAGGAAAAGAAAGCGCACCGGTAACAATGATTTGTAGACGAGCTCTTCCCTCAGCAATGGATACTTTGCGCCTGATTCACATAATGACCAATCCATCAAAAAGTCCTGAGATACAATTATCATGAGTATCAAAACTTTGAGAGCGGGAAAACATACCCAAGCACACGAATATATTGAATTGACTATCGCAGTGAAGCACCATAGGAAGTAGATTGTACCAACATGGGGAGAACCTAGGAGACAATTCTAGACATGCGTTGACCATTGCTGAGTCAGAACATACCCTGATGCCTCCAATAGGAATAAACAAAATAACTTATTATTCCCGTCATATACTTTCCAGCCTATTGAAACTGGATGGTGAACTTGGATTGAACGAGGATCACATGAAGACCATACGTTAATAAGCTGGAGGGGGTCCTTCGAGTCCCGGTACTGCCTAAGGCTCTGCACGAAACGTGCCATAAAGGGTAACATGCCGAGAAAATAGTACCATGCAGGATCTCGGGAAACACTACACGTCGACCACACATCTTGAACACGTTGGTCATACGCTGCGGATCGCAGGCTCTGAAATGCACGAATGGAAGAGGACGACTCGGTTTGGTGGAGAGTGGTGGTATGGGCAGTGAATGGGGTGTACAGGGTCCCAGAATTAGCCGAGTTCGAGCTGGTGAAATCGGTAAAAAAATGGCTATAGGAACAGCCCACGAAGTACAAATTAGCAATCGAGTAATCAAGACTGCAAATCTGATCGCTGGTAGTCACGGAGTAAGATGATCTGAGCAAGTTAACCATCGAGGATCTTACCCAAGCCAAACATCTCTGAACTGAAATAACATCAGACTTCCAAGGCTTGGGAATGGTGATGCTGGTGTGACCAACCTTAACTTTCCAAATGCCACTAGTTGCGAGCTTAGCCATGTGTTTGATTGTCCACCAGCGAGCGTGGCCCAACATAAATCTCTGAATATTCAGAGGTGCTTGCCATCAGACCTTCGCCAGAAATATCCCAGTGACTTACGCGGAACGGATTAACCATAACGACGAAAGTGAGGGCAAACCAAATTAAGGGCCATAGCAACGGTGGACCCATTCCAACCATGGAAAACCAGAATGCGTACGCAAGGGTGCACAATAGAAAAGAAGGAAGCTTTAGTGCCTAATCAATATCAGATCGCATTTGGCGCTTATATGATACATACTTGAAAATATTCGTGGGGATCAAGCCTCGTTATAGGATCCAATCCTATGTAAGCCCTCAGACGGTGAAACGAGAACCTAGATATAGTAACGTACCGAAAATGGAGACGTAGTTTATCTTTTTGTGCGCACATACAAGGATGTTGATGCCAACAAGTAGTGTGAGCAACACCGGCACAACGAGTAAGGAATAAACAAAAAGGAGGATATCCCATGATGGAAGAGATCTCCGCGTTTGCTCCTGGAAAGCTACCGATAAAGTTCAGAATAATACCATGGGACAGTCCAAAGAAGCTCCTACACAGGTAGGTGCCCCAAGCAATCGCAGGAAGTGCTAGTCCCAACCACAACCCGGAATGAAATGTACTAGTGTGGTGCGTTTCCGATGACTCCACTCGCAGGCAGTCTATTGTTTTCCTGCTGTCTCGGATTTCTGGACAAGTGGTAAACTAGGTGGATCTAACAAACGTGGAACCCAATGATAGTGGGTAAAGGAGCGTACCAAGCTGTGTCGTAAAACTACATTCCATTTCCTCCAGCATCATACAAATCATAGCACCAGAAGCAAAGGCAGAGGGCTTGACCTGCAAGAATCCAACGTTTCGCCGTTTAAAGTTGATGTGTATGTAAGGCTGCATACCTTTTCTTCCATGTAGGCATCCACGACAAAAATCCTTGTGATTTTCCCATACTCATTCAACGCTCGTCGGACGCCGGCAAGGTTGACAATCTGAGTGTGAAATGCAACGTATAGTCCAAGAACAGCGGGATGTGTCAGGGTCAATCGGACTCGAGGATCAAAAAAATTGATGCGTAACTTGAAGGTAAAGCAAAGAGACGCACACTATAATTATATAAGACCTTGAGAACACTGCAAATATGTGCATGTCAGCGTCACGTTCGAAACCAAAGCAATCCGTAAAGATGAAGTGTGTTAAGCGAGGCCGGTCGCCCTAAACTTTCCATCGAGAAGAGTGCTATTCCAACCCACCGGTAGTATTCCATGATAGCCTTTTGGAGCTCCCTTTCCGCGTCCTGATCCACGTTAGGGTTGAGAGGATGTTTTCCTTCAGGATGCAATGCGTTGGGGGAGGCCCTTTGAGCGGATATGTTATTGCTCTTCGGCACCGTGCTACCAGTCAAAATACCATCCTTCCCCCAAGATCCAGAATGGATGCCTTTCAAACGGCTGTGTTGGGGTGCATTCATCCCACTTGTAGCTTTACGAATGAGACCGCAGCGCACTAATCCTTCGGTAGTCAAGGGGGGTAGGTACACATACACAAAGAAAATCCCTACTATCGTAGCCCAAGTCAGAGGCCAAAAAATCTTTGCCACTAGCTTTGCGAAGCTTCTTGGGCTCCACATTACAGCCCGGAAACATGGGCTCGCTCCGGACATCTGTAGATGATGACTAACCGGAGCATGTTTTAATGAAGTCCGTTCACAAAGAGAGGACGTACATATGACATTTCGTGTCGTATCCCAAGTTCATCGAGTCTTTGGTTGAGCATTCTGTAGCGTTCCCATATATCTTCTTCCCTCTCCAAATAAAATGATTCTATCTTTTCGAGCTCATCACCAAGCATGTCGAAAAACTTGACATGGGAGGCGGGCAGCTTGGGAAGTATCGTGCGAAAAGGCATTGATGTCAGAGATCCAGTTGCAACTAAGGTTGGATTATGGTTAGACACTTGAGACATCAGAAGAGGCAGAAACTAGGGCACAATTGATTACTGGGGATAGCAAATCTTGGTGAGATAGTATATTTGATGCCGTTTCAGTCTCGTGAGATGTCATAGCCGAAGTCAAACCGAAAGAGAGTTCCGATACTCCTTAAATTTGAGTTAGAACGTTGCTGTCATCGTGCTATTGCCTTTTACCTTCCTCGTTACTCGTTCCTTGCCTGACGAGGGGAAATAGTCCATGATCAACCGCAGCAGTAATTGTTGCTAGATCAGGCCCTGATTCCCATGGGCTCGTAATGTGTGCCGATGTGGTGCTTTCTTGATCCGGGCACGCCTCTATTGTGATTAGAAGTGAATACATAGCTTTCCAGGCAGAACGGGTGTACAAGAGTTTTCTCACCTTCCAATTCAACACCCTTCGGCTGATCACTTGGACCGGGATACTGGGTGCAAGTGACACCTACACGCCCAAACGAATCCAACGTTTCGATTTGCCGCATAGTATCGGCATATATAACACTTAATTGCACCTTAAGCCTGCGATAGTCACTTGAATAGGAATCAATCACAAATGTCATCCGCAACTGAGCAAGAGCAATGTATGGTAAACTCCTTACATGTAAGCATTCGTCCATTCAAAACTCTATCGAGAGTGGTTCAGCAGAACGACAACGCAAAGAAGCAGCCGGGTGACACTAGCCTGGTTATCTTGGGGGTATCTGTGGTGGATCGGGAGGCAAAAAAGCAGACATTCGGTAAGGGATGATGACATGGTGGAAAAAAATGCTTATTACCGTGCAAATGTCATATGTGTGCGTTGATCCATCCAAAATGACTAGTCCGAGGGTGCTCGAACGCGATTTATACTCAAAAGAGTGAACATCCCTCGAAGGTTCGAATATAAATGACATGTGATCACTTCACTGGCATGGCGGCAGGAAGCACCGGGACATGTTGGAATTCTGGAAACCAGCAAGCCTCGCCACTGACAGACAGACCGTAGTCAGCCGATTAATAGATTCAGTCAAACCTTGAAACTCTGGAAATGAACAACAGAACGCGGTCAGTAAGAAACCTTTCAACGATGGGGCTAGCGCGGATCCAGAGCCAAATTGAGATGAGTGACACAGCGGAACTTGTTGTCCTCTTCAAGGAGTTGGCTCGACATGAAAAAACACACCTGCCTTCGATCGCCCATATCTCCTCAACATGTGATCGGAATTCATCGGAGATGGCATCTTTTGAATTGCGGTGGGCAGAATGGAATCCTCCTAGTTGACCAGTAGCAAAAGGAGGAAGTTTTGAAAGATCGGGATTGCGGAGAAGCCGGAGCTTTAGCATTCCATGCTTGAATATCGGATTTTCAAATGTCAAATTCTCCTCTCCGATTCACTCGAAACGTGTTCTTCTAATGAGTCAATAATTGGGCGGCATCTCCAACGAATCCTGAATGCGTGTTGAGGAGATATGTATATGAACGTCGACCGAAAGTCCCAGCGTTCTTCCGAAAATTGAACAAGTAAGCGCTTGTCACGTCGCCGTCTTAATATTTTCTACGGTCCCCCTGCTAAATTGTACAAATACTGTTAGTCCTAGAGACATGTCTATTGCTACGTGTAGAATCCGACTCAAGTGCGGTCTGATCATTCGTTCAATCCCGATAAATTGAGCGTTCTGAGACTCACACAACTTATGCGAAAGGGAAAATATTACTACGTAAGTATCTTTGTACGCATCATGAGTTCGTGACACTCGTCGTGTCCCTTGTCTCAGATTCCGCAACAGTGGTGATAGCACATGTTCGGTTCAAGTATATACCCTGAGCGATTCTATGACGGCAGCGCGCAGACACCGCGGTCGCCTCGAATGGTGTTGGTGTGCATGAAAGAACATGGACAACGGAATGGCTTCGAGCCACTGCCGATTCTCGGCACTGCGAGAACCGGCGGAGACAGTCACCGGTCTAGCTTGGAAGTATTGAAGTGTCTTGTTTCGCCTTCGTCGTGCCAGTGGTGTCGGTGATTGTCGGAAGTTACACGTTGAGCTTTGGGACAGATTCATACTATCAGGATATCAGCGGATGGACGGAATCTGTTGGGAAGTTCCACTCACACGACCACAAAACAAAAGATAAACCCGTTACCATAAACAGCGCACGATATTAATATTGCCAGTAAAGTTCCGAGCGGGAGATGCCGTACTTGAATATGCCTGCAAAGATAGAAAGTCGCGCATACTAGGTGTACCTTTGAGTTTAAGCCTGGCCAGGTTCTAGCTTAGAAGTTTGAACGATACGATGGCACTCGTTCCATCTCTGGATGCGGGATCCATAAGTCGCGAGGCTGAGCATGCTTCAGCCTCATTGTAAACCGGTCGGATATTTGTCACTAAATTCACTTATTATGATGCCATTCCATACTATTATCCGTCAGAACACGTGAATGCTTTACTTCACCGATCACGATCGCGAATGAAGCTTTGAAGACCCTACTATTAGTAGGGAAAATCAGATCTGTATGTACCGTTTGATCGATTGCCATGGGAACACACCATGGCACACACAACTTGACAGGGTCTCTAAGACGGGGTGTGGAACTCGAAGTTCCTCGACGCAGATTGTAGCAGGGAAATTTTCGCAATCTCAGGCTGTCTTGGCCTATCATGATACCCACTGCTTGCCCCACCGAAAACGCTCCGTAATGGAATCGATGGCGGATCAACAGTCAAAGCGTCGGTGTCTCAATTGATACCAAACGCGGATAGTCATATATCATACTGCAGGAACTTTATCATGCCCTGGCCACCCGAGTGGCCCCGAACAAGACTCTGCTTTCGATCTCGGTGAGTATGGAAGCTAACGCTGCGGACAGGTCGTATCATACTATGGTCGTCAAACCTCGCTCAGTCATGCACACATCAATGACTTTTCCGGCCAGTTGCCTCCCTCGCAATTTTGAGTTGCAAAGAGATCCGTCGAGTCATGGACTCGGGGTCTTGAGGTCTAGTTGACAGGCTGTATTTGTCAGAAGATCTCAGCGCGACCATCGTGGTATCAAGAATGTTGTACCCGGCATGGGCCATAAGGTTCTACTTTATCACATTAATTCGGTCGAACGGCAGATAATAATCTTCCGAGTCGTTGGATGATAGGTGTCAATTTTTTGTTCCTCGATGGCTCCGAGGATCAGGACATCCTTCTTCCAGTTCCGACAAAACGGTTGTAGATACTCTGGCGGAGTTTCAGCCAGGCCTTAGAGGGCTTCCGAAAATTCCCTAAAATCTACCTCTCAGATATCCTCCTCATCAGAAGCAGTCGTGTGTCGACAGGACGTTGGACGTGTGATTCCGAGTACCCAGGAACATGCATGAGACTAGTGTTGCCACAGCTTGGTTTTTTAATTTTATGGTTTTTTGTATAGTTTTTGCTTTTAGCATAGCCATTTCTTTATGGATTTTAATGTGTTCAGTACATGAAATGTAGCCTAGATCCTCATCTAATTAAGATAATAAGAGGGTTATACATATTCATCCAGCCCTTCATGAGATATAGGTCCATTATTAGCATTGGTTCTATTGTAGCTGAAAAATAGCTTAAGTGAAATAACTCAGAATTGGCTGGACTAATTCATGTAATTATTTTTTTTTTGCTGATAGCCATTGCTAGAAACTGCATTTCCATTGCCCATGCATAAAGATCCATAATCAATTGCATGAGATAAAAATTCACAGTTTGAAGCTGTGGCAACACAGGCTAGCATGAGACCTTGAGGCCCCTCAAGCCATTCAATGACATGCATGTTCCAGGTCAGGTACAAACAACAGTGTTGCTTGGTCCAAATCCACTGGCACAGATGCTGTGTCATCCAATTCTGCAAGAAATGCCGGGTCTATGGGTTATCTGATAAGAGACCTCTCCCCGTGCTGTATCACAATCCACCCTCGGGGAGGGTTGTGTACCATGACATACCCTGTCCGAGGTCACTGCTTCCCAATAACCGTCTGTTTGATAACTGAGTCATAGTTCATACGTAGCCAATAGGGGCAGCCATAGTTAAGGAAGCGGCGAGGCGCTCCGACCAGAATGGTCTTCGTGGATTTGAAACCCCTACTTGATCAGTATGCCCTTCCTTTGCCTGCCTACTTTGCACATATCATACGAGTAAGTATGATCGATAACCCAGATTACCCTCCCTCATACCCTCAGTAGTTAGCGAAGTCCATCCAAAAGCAAAACAACAGACAGCGCACACAGAATATAAAAGTAAACTATGCACCGCTATGTATGTAGATTTTGATCTTGTTCATCTCCGCGTCGCCTCCCACATCATCCCGATAACCGGGGATCGGAACCGGGAGAATTGCATCGCCGACGCAAAAGATATGACTTCTCTTCGTCACCGACGGTGGTATCTGAATTGCATGCAGGGAGGTATGCAAATTCTGCATTCCCCAACTTGAATTTACACTGCATGATGTGTTGGATGGTAAAGCGTCCGTCCGGGTCGTGTAGGGCGAACGCGGTGTCAAATGAATTCTACCGGTTAGGTACGCCATAACATGCAAGATGAACCCATTCGTTCTTGAAGATCAGATAATCGCAAGATACAGGACCGATACATTGACCGACTATGGCGAGTTCGCTGCCCACCGAAACAAGTTTTCCCTCACCTAATCGGCAACGCGTTTCCCTAACATCGTAGAACTGGATGGTTGGTGACGCCTGGCACGAATAAGGGCAGCTAAGGTTGGCGTATATGAAGAGATGCAGAGATGAGAAAGATTAATCTGTCCCTTCCGGTACGGACAGCAGCATGCAATAGTAAGAGAGAAAGTCAGCAGTCGGGCACCACTAGATGCGCAACCAAGATCTTTCCTTCATCGTCTTCGTGCGCAAGGTAAAGGATCGAACCTTGTACGAGAATACGAACTGTATTCCGGTCAATGAAGACGACGAGTGTATTAATTGCAGGTATGATGGCTTACAATGATGACAGGCCCGCAGCTGACTGCGCCTGGTAAGACCGGAGAAGAGGGACGGCAGGAGGAAGCGGTCGAGGCCGGGTAGCTCACGGATGTTGGCCACCATTCTTTGTATTTCGAAATCGAGATGACATAGCTGATTGTGCTGATCAGGTCCAGGTAAGTTGGTCACATCCCTAATAAATGTCGAGAGTCGTACAAATTCATCCGCCAGAATCTTCTCTACCGGAAGGCAGAGACGCATAATCTGGCTCCAGAGGACACCATGTCCCTGATCTAGGAGCTCCGCTGCTTTCTCAGAATGTCGGTTGCGGAGATGAGCTGAAAAAGCATCCACTGCGAGCGATGATGTGAGCCATTCAAGTAGGGGTAGATGTTGGAGCAGCGAGGGCAATGTGACGAGATGATGAATAAGTAGTCGAAGAGATGTTCTATATGCGAGAACAGTCGTAGGATGGTGGTATACTTCGGCTGTGTTGATCCACGCTTTGACAACAAGCATATCAGATGAAGATACCATTTACGGCACATTTATCAATTCAGCATAGACATTGGAGAGGTCTTCATAATCCTTCAACTGAGGAGTCTGGGTGGCCAAGTGGGCGAAGATCAAGTGATTCCCCGAGGGGAATGGCCTCGTCAAGGTTTGCTAATTCCCCAAGTTGCTTGTGCCGAGTAAAGGCATAAAGTGTAAGGTTGTTTAAAGACATTGATCTGTTTGGATGCACTTGTGGGTAGAGTTTTAGCACCGCTCTGGAGAGGATAATGAGACTATCAAGATCTGTTATTTCCCCGAGTCACTGAGTCAGTCATACCGCATAGAAAGAGGGGCTGCAAGATTGTTCGAACCAAAGTGATTCCCATCCGACGACAATGGCCTCCTCGAGGTCTGTCATCCATCCGAGCGGAGAGAAGAGCCATAACGTTGTTTAAAGACAGTGATCGGTTTGGATACCCTCGTGGGCAGAGCTCGAGTGCTTCTCGGGCGAGGACGATGATATCCTCGAGATCCTCATCATCATTGGCCCGACTTTAGTATGATTCCAAAGATGATGTTGGAGCTGACTCTGATAGCTCCAGCACTTGACGATCAGGGGCGCTCGCTTGGTTGGTCCGATCAACTTTGCCTCCTTGCATAATTTTGGCGAAAACTTGAAGAGATCCTGCCCGCGAACACGACTGTTCAACTGGTGCGTGCGTTATTTACACGGCTTCTCCGCGCAGACAGAATAAA
>JBBPLX010001228.1:0-10346 GCA_038090015.1 Leccinellum albellum | reverse complement strand
ATCACGAAATAGTATACACATACATTATCGATTCAAAACCTTGAGACCAAGCGTGTGACATCAAGCAAGGCCCAGAAAAAGAAAAAGAACCAGGAGAATAATATCTTTGATTGTGTTCCACAACTCCCGTAAGATTGTCGCTTTTGGGGCCAAAGGGCCAACGCTACCAGAAGGGCCACGGGGAGCAAGCGGGCGGAATGGAGGAATGGGATGAGTATGCGGTGGCGCTAGTGCTGACGAGAATGGGTGATGTATTTCCTCCAATCATGGCTTTCGAACACGAGCAAAAAAGGAAACTGGATAAGGCTCCTTCCTTGAAGAGTGAATGCAGTCCAAAGTTATTGTTTCCTGGTTGCCACTTACGAGCCTAGTGCTTCTAGTAAGTCACGGTAGTATACTACTATGTACATACTTAGCAGTTCAGGCGGATAGGCAGCTTCAAGTGTAAGCCTACATGTTTTATTCGGGAGATCCGAGGGATGAAGCCGTCTGCTGGTCCAAGTCCGTTGAACCGCAACTTGAAGTTGAATCATTACTAATTACTTCAAGTTGGCCGCGCTTCTCACCCACTGGCGCACGTGACATGCTCCGAATATAATACAACGGTTGGCAGTACCCTAGTACAACGAAAAGCCTGAGCACATATCTACCGCGAAACAGGATCGAGACCTACATATATAAATACACATGCATCAATTCAAAGGTGCGGTACATATTCAACTAAGTATATCGAACCATTAATTAGCTATCCTGTCATTGGACCTAGCAGAGATCTCCCGCATATCGCCGTGACACGTAACCAGTATCAGCTCTCTTCAAGATCGATCTGCCAACGAATGTACAGTGCTTCCCTACACGTTCATGTGCACCGCAGGATTGCAGAACGAGAGTTTTCGAGCATAGCTTGCACGGTTAACCGATTCTGGATGAAACTGGCGTCGTTCGGATGGTCGCCCGAAAGCGACGTGATGCATGCGTGACCAACGACGTCGCAACCGATCGCAGTTGTAAAGTCTTTACCATGCTTGTCCCACCATTCCTCCGCCGGGTCCACAGATTCCAGGTAAGTAATCACCACGGCGACCGGGACCTGACTCCTGCACAGGGTGTCCTCATAGAACTTGAAGTTACTTCGTTCGGAGCTGGTCAGCCGGCCCGATCTCTTGCAGAATACAAGTAAGTCTATGCCACCCTTCTGACATAGGTCGCTAACGAGCCGAGTGGCGTCATCTGTTGCACGCCGGGGCATTTTTCCCTCGATGTGTATGCCATTGAGGCCCATGGTATCCCAGACGAGGAATTGCTGGGTTCCAGTGTTGATCGGGTAGGAGCGGGATTGGGCCGTACAACTCCTGACCGCTGAAGATACTTCGGCGACTAGACGTTCGGCGATGAGATTGATGACCGAGCTCACCCCGGCCCCAGATTCTCCGAAAAAGACTACATTGAATGGGCGCGGCGGTCTACGGAACTTTGGTAGTAGTTCCTCAACCTCATGAGTCCGCAAGCCGCTGTGCTGAATGAGGTCGTAGCATGCTTTCTCCGAAAAGTCGGGATTAAGGGAAATCGGGGAAACAGAGGCTGCGGTTTGCAAGAGTGACTTCAACGCTTTGATCGATCGATCATGACTGCCCTGAACTGTGGTAGTGCATGCAAACGGAAGGTATTGAACTGGAAGGTTGGTCCTTTCGGCGATAATCTGATGATTGTGCTTCCACCATCGTTCATCCACCGAATCAGAGTGGGTTACAACCAAAGCTATAGGGGCATGACCACGATAGAAGAAATCATTGATAACATAGTAGAGCCGGCCGAGTGACGGACCCATTGAATCCTTCAAGCTTGCACAGAGAAGAATGAGATGGACACCATCAGGTAGGTTTTGCAGCAAAGCATGGGCTTGTTCGTAAGATGAAAGGGGACTGGTATCTCCCCCGTCAGCGTGATCAAATCCCATCGTGTCCCATAGCCGGTATCTCCTTTCGCCAATGGGTATCTCGTACCATTGGGGTCGTTTAGTACAGGGTCCTACATCCCTGGATATTGGCGCAACTGATTTCCCGGCAAGAAGATTGACAACTGAGCTCTTCCCGCACCCAGCAGGGCCAAATAGCACGACGTTGATCAAAGACCCAGGACTTGAAAAGGGTTAAGTACTGATGATAATAAAATTACGACGGTTACGCACTCTGGCTGCTGCGATAGCCGCCCTAATTTGTCGTTCACGAACGACAACACCTCTCGGGCAGTTGGTCGAACTTTCGGTTTCTGCGGAGACCAGCACCGGATAATAAAGTCCCAGACATTATCTGAAATTTTAGCAGGCCATGTTGGTCGTACGGGATTCTGCAACTTCTTCAAACTAACTTCGGCTTCAGACTTGCTATTCCACGTATTTTGGCCAGAAAGGATCTATCGGCCTAATCTATGAACTGAGAGACAGACACGCATAGACAACGCACGAAGAAGATTATACTGCCAAGAGAGTAAATATCACTAGAAAGGGTGGGTTCAGCTTTCCGATCCGGGTAGAGGTCGGGGTAGAGGTCGGGGTACAATAATTCGGGTGCAGCCCACATTGCCGCACCAGGAACAACAGAGCCAGTGAAGAGATAGGAAGAGTCCTGCACTGGCGTGGCAGTTTGAGCAAACCCGAAGTCAGTGAGACGAACATTATGTTCTCCGTCGATCATTATATTCCCCTACAAATACCATAAATCAGACCAGCCGACGTCATCAGTGGGTGATACAACTCACGGGGTGAAGATCTCCATGAATAATGTTTTCCGAGTGTACTACGAGAGCATGTTAAAACCACACCAAGGAAGAACCTCATAACTTACGATACTCTAGTCCAGCGACTGATCCTTTGATCTACAATACATTATCATTCGTCACTACACAACCGGATATCGTCCCAAAACGGTTTGAACTCACCAAGGCAATGCGTTTAGGAAGCGAAAGCGTGGCCCAACCATGTTTGATGTATTCACTCAGAGTTCCATTTGGCATCCACATCGAAACCAAGCAGTAATGATCAGATCCGAAGACCTCATCGTGTGCAATCCCCAGGAGTTGCACGATGTTGCGGTGGGAATTCAGTCTCCTCCATATTTCAGGCTCACGTTTCATTTTCTACAGTTACGCTTAGGTCGGCGGAACATACAGCAGAACATCGTCACCAACTTACTCGCAAGAAGACGTCCTTTTTGACCTGGTCAGTGGAATGACGGAAGACAGCGTCCAGCCCAATATTAGCCTTGATTGCGACCTAGATAAAGGGAGTATAGATAGTCAATCTGGCGTAATTTGAAGATAAATATGCTAACATCCCCGCCCTCTGCACGCGAGCAGCGAAACACGATGCTGAAAGTGCCCCGCCCAACAGGACGTTTCGTATCCCACAGAAGTGTGTCGGTGAGGTCTGGCAGTGGATGGCTGGAATCACCAGCCGAGGTACAGTCGATAAATGAGCACAGAAACAAAATAGACCAACAAGATGAAAACACGCTACCTTGACATGACTGTATTGGATCGGAGGGTACCTATTGAGAAGCGAAAAATTGTGGTCGGGCCTGCGGCGAGTTTGAGTTCTCCGGTTTCTTTGCCTTGAACACAG
This sequence comes from Leccinellum albellum, assembly GCA_038090015.1. Classification (NCBI taxonomy): domain Eukaryota; kingdom Fungi; phylum Basidiomycota; class Agaricomycetes; order Boletales; family Boletaceae; genus Leccinellum; species Leccinellum albellum. Next base: position 6,727 of record JBBPLX010001228.1, on the reverse strand, counting down.
GTTATGACAGAAGCGAGGCGACGTATCAAGACTTGGGATACTTATACTAAGATTCGTGCGCTCTTCATATGCACGGAGGGCTAGCCTAATAGAGGGGTCTGACGCGATGCTTCTATATGGAAGTCCACTGGAACAGACCAATGTCGTGCGTCAACAAATAGACGCCAGTATTAGCATTCAAAACACAGGTCAACTTCATATCATACTAGACGCCAATGTAAAGACCCTAGTTGTGGGTGGCTAGATATCAAAAGACGCCCTCAGCATTGATATTATTGGTCGTGACTCAACTACTATCCACGAGCATCCGTACTTCGCGATACATATTTCAGGAGCAAGAACTTAGCGGCCCACAAGTTGACGGTGACTGCTCCCTGCATAATCAAGGTTCAACCACATTCCAGTTGACAAAGGAAAATGATACAATTTCTGTGGTCAAGCGCCCAGTTCTACGGAAATTCAATTCATACTTGTATCTTAGCTCCCGTGATATGACTGATCTTGATCTCCTGAGAGCCCAAATCAATCTGAATGCGGAACTGATCGTACGATCTCATCAGAAAAAAGTTTTATATACTTCCGCACACCTACCACGATGCATCGTTGAGAACAACATGTTATAGAATCAGAGACTGGCATAGATTACGGGATGCCGTGAAGGAAACACGTTTGCAACACTCGCTGTGAATGATCTTCGAAGACCAACATAAGGTGGAGCATACCCTGCAATGGCTGTGGGTAGCTTCATAGCGCCATTCGAAACGATGGTGTGGAAATCTATTACTCACATCGTGTGCTAGCCTGCGGGATCCAATGCGTCTAGCACGCTCCGACGGATTGGAGTGCAGGCTTGAACGTTGAGGCCCATCAGGCATGCTGCTCGTTCATTGCCCCTGCGCAGTGACGAATCAAAACAATCTTGATATCCAATCCACAGAATACGTTCTGTCGAGAGGCAACATGGAAATCTTCATGAGGGTGGTTGGGGAGAACACGGAAAAGTCGGTGAGAAATCGGACTCAAGTTGCTTACATGAGCCCTCAGAGAAGCCTCAGGGAGCGCACATCCATTTCGACAAAAATTACGTACTTACCACGATGCATATTGGGGCCCTTTGAGGCCAACACAGCGCGATCTGAAAACTTGCTAGTACTTAGTACTACTCGAGGGGGAGGGAGGTAGTAGCCCTCCGAGGGTAACAAACCTGACTGTATAGTTTTGGACTTCCGGTAGCCCTTGGCGACGAGTGGCTTCAACATGGCGCCGTTTGAAACGATGATCCATGGAGCTCAGCAATATTCGCGTGGCCTTCCTTTTGGCAATCGCTAGTGATATGCTTCATGGCGCGCACGTCAGTCATGCGTCATGGTCGTAAGTTTCATTCCTCCCTGGGAGTCGCTGCACCTCTTGTGAACTGAGTAAACATCCTGAAGCAGCTTCAAGGGTTTATGTAACGTTCAATCATAAACAGGCTCACAGTGCACCTCAACTTGAAGCCACCAGACGATCTACACAAGCTCAAGCACATAATCATCAACCAACATTCGTAATGGTTAAATAAACACGTCGCATAGTACGCCTATAGGATCAGCCTGGGCCATCTTCTGTCTCCAACGAGCAGCAGCACAACCACCTTGGAAACATGATGGAAAGCTTAGCGTTCCCTGATTCTTCCTGATGCTTGCTATAGGTTTCACAACATGTGCTCAAGGAAAGTGCACGCACGCTCAGACGAATTCTCCCAATCAAGGGACGACCTGCATCTTTTGCCTGATGTACCTTATACGACGTGAATTCCTACGATGTCATTGATGCTGACAGATCACCTACCTCACTCGATGGTTTCGGATTCGAAGATCGTCTAGTGCTAACACCACAATCATGGTCTCCATGCACATCTGATGGAAGAGCTACGTCACTCAATGGCCCTGGATTTGCAGAACGACCTCCAGTGCCAGTATTACCGTTGTGAGCTTTCTTCTTCTTCTTCTCCCCTTCCTCCTGCAAGGAAAGATAAACAATGGCATCTATAGGTCCGATGGACAACTTTGAACACCTACCAGTTTCGCAGTCTTTCTGACCGTCCGCTAAAATGATGGCTTAGACGAAACACGTCCATTATCCTTTTGAGGACTCACTGATATACTCTGAGCTGTGGCCATTGTCGAAAATGCTCTGTTCGAGGCATTCACGCTCTCTACTGACCCAGATCGATTGCTTGCAAGGCGATGAGGCTCAGGGACTACAGGTTCTCTGATGCTCTTTTTCCACAATCGAGACGGTGGCGCACAACCACCATGCTTCTCTGAACGTTTATCCAGGGTTTCTGAATGTATTTCTGGGACGGAGGTCATAAGGTAAACTGAGGGTTGGGCGTGGGGCAGGATGAGAGGCGGTGGCACCTGGTCCTCATGAAGAACAGACGATGCTAGTGAGGGTGCCTTTCATAGCGTCAGCATGGCAGCAAAGTCGGAACGGATTGATCAAGAACCTCGTCGTAGTCGAACTAATCATCATCTGTGGATGTTGTGGTGGGAGCTCGTCCTGTGCCTTATAATGACATGTTTCGAATAGGATTGGAACGAACTTGTACCTCCAGTAAGTCAACATCGCTATGCGACTGGAATTCCAGAAGTTCTCTCTGTTATGCATTGGATACTAAGACGACGCTGAGCGCTGATGGACGACCTACCTCGCTGGTTGGCTTCGGATTAGGGCCTCCGTGTTGGTTGGAGGCTGTAATGTGGAATGAGATGGCACTCGATCCTCGTGATGAACAGACGACACCAGCGTGGAAGCCTTCCGCAGCATCAACATGGAAGTAAGGTTGGAAAGAGTTGATGATAAACTGTCATTGATGAGTATTGTAGGCGGGTGTTCTACCTGTGCCCTATGATGACATGTTTCGAACAGGGATAGGAACGAACTCGTACCCCCAGCAAGTCAACATTATTTGACAAGTTCGTTCTTGTGTACATTGGATGTCAAGATGGTGATCTCAGATAACAACGTTGATTCAAAATGCATATATTCACATGCTTGAAATATGATGGTGACAGGACTCATCATGCAGATTACGGGGCGTATCGTTTTGTTGCCCGCAGTCGTGGTTTACCAAGATGGACATGGATGAAACAGGATGGGGATAGTCAATGACATGTCCGAATTCTTGATGCGTTGTAGGTCCCAGAATGAGACCGATGAGTTGGAAGAGACTGCCATCCATCCGTCGTCGCATGGCAGTGAGATACAGTATGGCCTGTTATTTCTGTGTATAGACCATTGCGAGAGCATCGTCCTGGAGGACGCGTCGACACAGTGAATGTTGCCATCATGGGACAACGCAAGGAGTTGTTTTCCATTGTCCATCCAGGTGAGGGATCCGTTTAATATCGAGTGTACTTGGATTGGAAAATCTGCGAGGAGGGTGCTGCTGTCGTAGATCCGAACAGATTCGTAGCAGTTGCGATGAATTTGGCGTCTGGAGAGAATTTGACAATTCGTTGGCGTGTTCCAAAGGTTTGAGCAGTCGCTCCCCCGTGGGAAACGACCAGACTATATCGCATTCACCCAATTGTTGTGTGCTTTGAAGTCGTTCGCCTTTTTGAAGCTCTTCGAATTCCACACCACAACTTGACCACTCATCGCCCCACCCAAATCCACTCGCCATCTCGCGACATCTCCATGCCATTTTCCGTTCGCCATCGTTGAATCTTCCCTTCCCCGTCCCCGCTTATGACCTCACTCCCGCTGACAAGAAATGCGACCGAGAATACATTAGCAGAACGATTGAGTTGTATCGGGAGTCAACCAGTGTCGTCACTTATTTCTGAGTCACCATCAATATTCCGCTCTCAATGGCCTCATTTTCATCACCTTTGATAGACACCAATGATCACACCCTAGTGCGACTAAAGGTCCATCGACTTTCTCCTTGATTATCAATATCTTGTTAATGTCGTCAATTGAGTGGTTTGTCAACTTGCTCACCGCCCCAGTTCCCCCACCTCAAGCAACTCTTGGAAGGCCTGCTGGGTTGGTGATCGGCGTAGAGCAGTGTAAATAGCGCTTGCTTCCGCGTACCCTTTACCTTCGTCCCAGGATCGGACCGCCTACAGCTAACCGTTAACTCAGCCATGTAATGATCCACTCATACGACTGTGTACATGGGATACGGTGTTCGGCGACTAACGGCGCTCTTCTCTTCACCATTACCATATCTCAGTATCACGATCGACTCAAAAATCAGTATAAGCCCTGGATATTGTCAAGTCTAGGTTTATTGGCCAACGACCTCTATACCACGCTCAGTCACTTGAAACTCATTAGCAGTAAGGCCACATGTCTCGAACAACATATCCCTATGTGCTCCTGATGATATGACCGCTTTCTTTCTTCAGACCGCTTGCCCAAGTTCGCTACGGTCGCACAAGGGACAGTGTATGCGGTCGCTCTTGCCATTCAGTTGTTTGAAGTGGTGGCAGGAATGGTAAGTGCACACAATCAGCGCTCCCTGCTGATTGACTCGTCACGATATTCTCAGCAACGACTTACCTTCGTCAGGTGATATACAATATTCATGTGCATTTTCGAGCACGTCGATCGTGTTTGGAGTTTCCGGTCATCACTCAGTTAGGGTCGTCACACATTTTGACCATGTACATCATCTGTCGATGCCTCATTGTTGCTCACTATCCGCTCTAGTGCGATTTCACCGAAGGATGTATAACCATAGCAAAGAGAATGCAGCTGTTACCTCGGTTCGTATCATTCTCCGTGCTTGCTATCTCTGACCGTTCCCTCCAAGTTTTTAGTATTTGGGATTCCAGATTCCAGCACGAACGGAACCAATGTTTCCCAGCCTGAGTTTATTGATGTCAATTCAATCCAAAGATGTACCACACCTATAACTATGAGTGAAACTACGATTTATGGGCAGAAATTCTCGCATTTATTCTCGCGACTCCTGAGCGTTGCCTCCGTCTTCATGTACATACGCTAGGATCTGCTCGTCCTTGACACAGCGCTCGGAATGTTGTTTACGCCCATCGTATTCGCGTACTTATTACCAACAAGCGTTAGATCCCACTAACCCCGTCTGCCGTCAAACTACTTTTTGGTCAAGTCGAATCATAATTTAAACATGACAGAACTCTCAATCCCTTGCGTTGTACGCGGCTACATATTCTCACTCACCCCCGTCTGAGCCGCCCCCACCGATGGCGTGTGCACCGTACGGAGACCAGGACGGCCCGTTCTCTGGACACGATAGCTCGAGCGTACCAACGCCGATGCACTGCACGAAGGGCCGGGATGTGACATCGGTGAATAGGGTATGACGACTAGCGAGAATCGGCATATAATGCCTCAACGGGATGTGTACCCGTTTAAAAGGGATTCTGCGTAAGAAGTAAATTAGCAACGTCAGCAACTTTTGGATGATTAGAATATGAATCAGTTAGGGTGAACAAGTTCGAGTCGAACGCTGGACTAGCAGCAACTTACTCCTCGCACACTAGCTTGGAATTCAAATACAGGGTCAACTCCATAGATGGCAATATTGTGAACAAAGACCCTGCTCGAGGCGGAAGCAATACAGGAAGCCTGAGATGACAAGATTCTTACGGTCAAGCACCCATTCAGCGGAAATTCAATTCACATACCTGATATGATTGATCTCAGCGCCCAAAATCAGATGGGCGCAATCTGAATGCGGAGCTGATCGTACATCTTCGTCAGCGGAAATTACGAAAAAAGGTTTCATACATTTCCGCATGCCTACCACGATGTATGTTGAGACCAGTATGATCATACTGTTAACTACACACTCATTCGTTTTATTTACCCCTCTCCTGGACCAGACCATGATTATTTGCTTGGATGTAGAAGGATAGTACTGTTTTTGTGTAATGTTGTCCATTCATGATAGCCATATCACTTACAGTTATGAGAAGGCAGGCAGAGACCTGACAAGTTCGCAACACGCCCCGCAACCGTAACTTGTCCCAATTTGCTAGGTGGACCCTTGATTCACCCTGTGAGCCTTGTTCGGTTGGAAAATTCTCGAAGTCACTTACAGTTATGTGGAGGCTGACGGACACGTTTATAACACACATCCGATTTGTTAGGTGCCGTTAGTCCACAGACTTGCTCGGTGGGAACAATCTCGAAGTCTCGTTGATTCTTATCCGATCACCGTGTCGTGCCGCCATTGACCGTTCCTTGTCGAATTCGAACCATTCGTGCCGTGAGATCGGCCACCGTGTTAAGCTTGTGAGAGTCATTAGCGACAGTAGCACATGGGGGAGGGTCACACCGTGCTACCGCTCGAGTCAGAACCCGCCATTTGTACCCTGGTCTTCGATGAAGGACTGAATTCGGTCCCACGGACTCCCACCTTGAAATAGCCGGAAGTACTTACTTATGCCTGGGCCTCGGCAATTATAAACTCGACAATCGTACAACACTGGACGGTGTTATGTGAGGAGAGCATGAAGCATAAAATATTATGCTGCAGCACGTATCTGAATAATTCATGGATCCACGAAGATGAACTTGCGTGGATCATCCACCGAGAACCCGTCCAATGTGCGGAGTGACAGGTAACCAATCCGTACCCGAAGAGCGTCCCGCCGACAGCCGACTATTACTTTTTTGGGGTTTCGCTACCATCGAGGTACCTCCTCTCTGTCCGCGCGCGTAATACGCGGGCATTCACCTCGTTCAC
>JBBPLX010001227.1:0-10353 GCA_038090015.1 Leccinellum albellum | reverse complement strand
GTGTAATGTGTTAAGCAAGAGTAGAAACTCGAGAAGAGCGGAAAGGAATAAAGATGAGAGTGGAAATGGAAACGGAAACGGAAACGGTCATGTTTGCATGTCTCATCAGCATCTCGTGTCTGACTTACCCCTCCCGATGCAGACAGTAGCACACACACACTCAAATGAACCCTAGTCGAGGGATGACTCGTGGTGGGCAGAGAGTGCTATGTATGTGTCCTCGCATGCTAGTGTTCGAATACAGCATGAATTGTTGCGAGAGTACTTCAGAGAATTGCTGGAGAAGTGGGAATGAGAAGCGGAGAGGGCCCGGAATTTAAGAATAGCCATACCGGACGCTGGGTCTTCCATCCAAACATCTACACCGTCGGCGTCAGGTGTCCATCGGTGACCAGATATTGTCTTCAACTTCGATGATAACCCATGCTTCTTGGAGAGCCACCTGGTGGGGTCAGACCGTCGTTCCAGTCGTCCAGGACTGGGTGCCAGTATTCGGATGCATTCAAAAAGTTACGGCATGATGTTAGATCTTACGCAGAAAGCTTGCAGGATACTAATCTGTCGGGGCAGTTATCGCATGTTTGCGGACGTTGATGAACGCAAATGTAACACCACTTACCTCACAGTCCGCTGTTGTGCGCTAATTTCCGGGCACTGACATACCAAGAACGCAGAATCCTGTGATCCCTGTCAGAGGCTCGATGCAATTCCCTATAATATTAGTCCGGGTTTCTATGCGCAGCTCGATCAATGACTGGTAAATAGTTTCTTCTCATGGGTAGACTGCTAAGGGGAGGACAATAGGGAATCGAGAGTGCAAGCTAGCAGGACCGTTATATAACCGTTGGAAAGATGTCGACATTGCTCAACAGGGCAGGACGCCAACGGTCGAGCCCTTGTCCAGGATTCGGATCGTCTGACTCACTTCACAGAACCAGCTCATACCCTTGTCGAACGGTCCAAAGCCCCTAGCGACCGGATATTTGAGCTGCTGCGCGAATGAAGTATAGGGCAGTGCCTGTACGTGTAGATGCAGATGGTTCACACTGTTGAAGGGGGGTATATGAAACCCCATCCTAGGATCGTTGTCTTGAGTAAGGTCGGAGAAAATATGAAAGTACCCACTTGCGACGAGCGAGAGGTACCTCAAGTTTGTCTAGGATGTCGTGTCCTATCTTTTCCATGCGCCTGACTTGAAACCCGTTGGGTATTAGGAAGAGTGAGTGAAACGAATGTCATACCCATTTTAGCATCTTTCCTGGTCAGATCTTTCACACTGCCTGAGGTAGAAACTGTCAGACAGCTGCTGGAATCTGGCTGACGGGGGACGCACTGATGTGACGTTTGGGTATCAGCTGGATGTGGTGAACGGATGCAGGGTGATGGTCACGGAAAGCAAGAAAGTCTGCATCCTGGAGGGTATTTGCATTGATCGAACTGCCTGTCGAGAAACGCTCTCACCTCCCACATGATATCGAACGCTTGGCGATTGCTCGTGGATGCTTGGCAGAATATACAACATTCAGCACTGATCGTACTACGATTTCGTTGGCTTTTTGCACAAAACGAGAACCAGTTGAGATAGAGGAACATGAGGCATATGAATATAAGTCGAGGTGCCAGTCGTTGTTGTGAATAACTAAAAAAAGGAAATCCTTGCCTGTAAGGTTTTCGGATCCAGCGCACGCGACGTACGTCCACGCCAGTGCCATCACTGCGCCTCGTTGCACGATCGCCCGCCGCCTGCTTCGTGATCAACCACGTCGACGTCCCCAGATACCACGCAAACCACCTTGTTCGGCGACGAGTCCGTCCCCGCCACGGATGCCACGTTAGACATCTCTCTTCCTCCCATCGTTGACCCCGCCGACCCCACCGAGTCGACAGACTCCCCGCATATAACCACCCTTCTAGCAAATCCACACGTAGCGTAGCTGACAGCCTGCTACTAAACAAATACAAGTCCGTCATCGCTTGGCACGCACGCAGGATCCAGAATACTTCTTCACCTGCAAAACGACGAAAGGTCCGTACATATGCTGCACGCGCGCGTTGCTGACCTACCGCCGCTCGACTAGGTCTCCGTGCCCACCTGTGATGTCTGCAACGCGACGTTGTCCTGACAGTTTGCCTGTCTGTCCTGCTCCTTTGCAGGATGCTGGCCTGGCGGACACGCTACCAACTACCTCCACGACTCTGGACACTCTTTTTGTACGTCTGTCTCGTCGTTCGCACGTTCAAGTTTCCCTCTGACCCCTCGCCTCGGCGCATACAGGCGTCGATACCCGGTCCAGCTCCGTCTTTTGCACCGAGTGCGACGATTTCATATGCGATTCTGTCGTAGGTGCGCTGCATCTATCCACCATCGTCACCATTGAGGAACGGATGACGCAGTTCCAAAGTGAGGGTCGTTTTCCTGATGATATACCCTGAGTCACTCACGTCGATCTCAGACGCGAAAAAGGCATGAGAAACTTATCAGCCTTGGACGCCCACCGAGGCAGAGTCTGCAGCGCTCCAGGAGGCGACTACCCTCCCTTGCCAAGGTATGTCTCTCCCCTGCTTTCTGTGCGTAGATGGACCCTCCGCTCAGCTCACACTCAAGGTCGTTGCAGTCTCCTCAATGTTATACATAATCCGCTGCTACGAAATTATTTCCTCGGCGATAGGCATAACACAAGGTTGTGCAAACACACAGATTGTACATGCTGCGAAATGGACAGTTTGTTCTCAGAAGTAAGTGGCCTGTTGCAACCACTGTTCCTACTCAACATGCACCACTTCCTGGCTCTCCTATAAATGCCACGTTCCACCTGAAACAGGTATACTCTTCGAACCAAACTCCCTTCAGACCGACCTCGTTCCTGACTATGACATGGAAAGTCTCTGCCGAGATGTCAGGCTACTCCTAGCAAGACGCGCACAAGTTCTTCATCACCGCGCTCAACGAGATCCACAAGACGTGCCGCAGCTCTACCAATATCTCGTGCAACTGTGTCATCCACCAGATGTTCGCGGGGCAGCTGCAGAGTGACGTGACATGCGAGCGGTGTGGTAACATGACAAGCACGGTTGATCCGACGTTTGATATCAGTCTCGAGCTGAGAGGAAAGGGAGGGGAGGCCACTGGTCAGGAGAATACATTGGCGGGGTGTCTGAGGAGGTACGTCGATCACCTGGCGCGCGAAGGAAAATACACTGAACCTCTGACCCCCTTAGGTTCACCAAGCCGGAAAAGCTCGGCACAAAGGAGTACAGTTGCAGCAAATGCACCAAGGTGCACGAAGCGGTCAAACGTCTGAGTATACGCAAGCTGCCCCCCGTGCTTAGCTTTCAATTCAAGGTGCGCTCCGTTCGTTTTCGATTTCACGTGGTAGTGCCTGGTGGTGATGATGGCGACGGTAGTGCGGATTCGGGACGTTTGAACGGCTATGCGGGCGTTTTCCACAGCGCTTTGAGCACAAGACGTTGTCGAAAGTAGCCCACGAAAGGTCGACACGCCTGTATGGTTTCCGGCCACGCTCAACATGGCGCTGTTCACGACGCTCGTGATGAACCAGCGCGAGGGCAAAGATGGGGACAGGTCCATGCGAGTCCTCCCATGTAGGTTGTCGTTTTCCGGTCCTCTCACGTTGTCGCCATTATCACTATTGTCACGTCATTACTACTACCGTTTATCAGTGGCTGACAACGGGCGTGCATGCATGATAGATACCCTGGACCAGAGGCGATGTACAAGTATGACCTGTTTGCGGTGATCGACCACGAAGGGCAGATGGACAATGAGCATTATACGAATTTTGCGCGGTTTTGGGACGAGGTGCACTGTTCACCCCCATTTTTTCCCTTGGTTTCTGTTCACACCGGGAATTTGCTGACACGAGCGTATAATTAGTGGTATCGCTTTGACGACAATAAGCACGTGCTTACTCGCCGGGATGAACTGGAGACCGAGGACTGACGCGATGCTGTCAGAGTGACGCTCTCCAACCTTGGCGCGTGCATCGGCTCGAATGCGTACATGTGCTTCTACGTCGAGTGACACCTGGACTATAAGCCAGACATGAAGCTGACGTACCGCGTAGCATGGGACAATGACACCGTGCGCGAGCAGGAACAGGAAAAGCTCAAGGAGATGGCGCGGATGAAGGAAGTTGACGACGCGCTCATGGCGACCATCACGGGAGATTGAGAACATGGTAAGTAGAGCCAAGCAAATACAGGGAGATGGCAGACACAGACGGACGAATGTTTCTGATAGCACAGATGGTGCGATTAGGTGAACAACAGAAAGAGAAGAGAGAGAAGACGTGAAGAGACGATATTTAGTATACATTGCGCACTGTATGTCTAGTAGACTTGGTTGAAGCCGACGGGAAGCCAAGCATAGGAATGGGGCTTGATGGAGCAGCACGTTGCCATCTGAGCGAGCGTGACCCAGACGGTTCCCCGATATTTTTCCAAAAATGGAGTATACATTTCTTGCCGCCGCCTCTTCCGAATGTCACGTCAAGGCTGCCGGACCCAAGAAAGTTCTCAAGTCAGACATACCACCTCTGCGTCGCAACCACAAGACCTGTCTGAGCACGAGTCAGAATCAACCCACGACGACCCTCTTCAACAGCAATACAAATACACGATCATTAATACTGACATAGACGACGAGGCGGCATCTTACCTCGCCTACTGTCCGTCACTCATTGCGCTTGATGTCGTGGGCACCAAGCTCATCAATACGTCCTTGTTCCGCTTTGGCACGGCTATTGAGATGTGCTCAAGCCTCAGGGGTTTGTTATTTTTCGTTTTCTCGCTTTGTTTGTCTTAAACAGCGGGTTCTTTCCAATCTTCCATGCATGCCCGAAACTGGAGAAGCCCGACCTGACGAGCTGTCGTGGGATCAAGGTCGCTGAACGTAGTCTGTTCTTCGAGGTACGTACATTGAATGATGTCCGATGCGAAACGATTCCGTTCCCCCTATCTTTATTGTTATTAACGATTGAACTGGAATAGGTACTGATATCTCTCCCAAGGGCACGGAACTGGAGCCACAGCCTGGGTTCTCTGACTAAAAGGAGCACGAGGACGAGTGCGTGAGGGAGTGCGATTGCGAGATATGTAAATAGTACTCACTCGCGTGCTTTCTTTCTTCCAAGTTCTCATGCCAATGCTACAGCTCACAATTACTAGGTCCAAGCATCACGCCGTGACTGAGTGGCAGTCACTCTCCCATCTTCGCAGTCTGCTGAGTGCCCCTCGTTTTGCACGTTCTCTCATCGTGGTCTATCTGTACATCGGGCACGTGATAATATACTACTTTTCTTTAAAAAAATCTTCCGTCGCTAAATATGCAGGGGCAACCGTCAGTCCGGGGTCATGTGAGGGTGGCACGTGGGGCCGATTTCGGTCTGCGGGTTGTTGCAGAACCCCAGAAGCCCCTTTCAGCCTCTCACCCGCTATTCTCACCCACTACGTGCAATGGATTCTGCTCTGCAAACCAACCTGGAGAAACTTCAGCTGAACAATTATACTTCTCGTGCGCTCATTTTTATTTGAACACATGTATGATATCTCTAAAGAGTCGTAGTCGTGATTATCACTGCCATTGTATACGATTACAGTAATCCCCTCCTGCACATGATGTTCAACATTTGTTCTAACTTCAATATTTTCAGTCCTCACGTTTTCGACTGAGGTATCATGCCTCCAATCTCGTGCACAAACCTTACTCTGACTGATGACCTGGCTAGGTAGAATACATCTGGGTTCGATAACATCGTTCTTCAAGATGGCAATGCTCCTAACGTGAAACTGTGATCACAGAACAAACCTTGGACCCTGGTGTCCACACTCTTCGTCATCGTCCGTTTGAAACCTTCAGTGGCTATTACTATGATCACTAATGCCAAAACAATGTTACAATATACATAACAGGTTCGATATCTCGGACTCTGTGGCTTTATGTGCGTTCAGATCGTTTCACGTCATCCGTCAGTACTAATTCTCCCTTGATTCATCAGTGCCAATTCCTTCAGTACGTCCAGGACTCACAAAGGTTGCGTTGGCATAAAATAACTCATACCTTTGAAAGTCGAGACCTCCTTTCTACCCGGTCCTGCGAACGTGAGATTTTCCTCTGTCCTTCTTCATTGACCACTGGCTTGAAGCGATCACCTGCAGCTGTGAGTCTCCGTCATTATTACTTGTACTTTGTCTGCAACTTCCTTCATCCATCGTGTGAACGAAAAGTTGTGAGTATTCCCCCCTATCGTTTTGAATGCATGTCGGGCTGAGAGATAATTCCGAGGTTATGTGATCGATGTCATCAATATCTGGGCTGTTTTTCTGTATATTTGTGCCGCTGATCGTGAGTATTCATAATGTCATTCACCTGAACACCAAAGCAACAATTCATTGCACTGATTACAGTTGTGATGATCCTACGCCTATGGGCGATGTATGATCGATCGAAGATAATCCTCGGTATACTCCTCGCTTCCTATGCCGGGGAAATCATTCTGTCAACTATTGGAAACATCATCTATAGCCATCCGGGGAGTTTAGCATGTATGTAGAACCCGGTGTCGATAAGTGATGTCACACACTGATGAGAGTTTGCACAGTAATTGTCAACCAGATCTTGGATCACTCGTTCTGCTCGCCAAGCGCCATATCTGACAGCTGGTATATAGCGATTAACGGCCTCTCTCAACTTGTCCATGCAGGAGTCATGTGCACGCTAGTAGTCATCCAGTTTACGATCCGCTCGCTTTATATGTACAGAGCTACAAAGCAGTGGCGACTCGGCCCATTTATTAACCTGCTGGTCATGGAAGGCATAGCTTACTTTTTTGCGTATGTTCTGTTTCTAGCGCTATTATTTGGTTACGGGGCTAACGCGTACCTTCGATTGCAGTATCCTGATGTGGAATCTCATGGGCACTTTAATGGACTACGGAATTCTCTCCGGAGCAAGTCCGAAGCAATGGGTACCTCTGTTCCTTCTGGCATATGTTCCTATATCTACGCTTATCCCGCGATTCGTCTTGAGTGTGCGGGGAATGTATGCGCACAATGTTTATGGCAAGAGAGGACATGGGATTGACACGGGGTTTGGCCTAACAGCTTTATCTAGCCACGGGGTAACCCATTCGTCGATCGTATTTGCAGACGGCGGGGAAAGTGAAGGATTGGGGTATGATGGCGAAGATATACCGATGAAAACTAGAACAGCATAACTTCATCCGAATCAAAACAGACTCCGGGTCCGCACTGGTATCGATATCCATGCATCATGATACCTCGAAAAAAATGGGATGAGATCGATCCGATGAATTATTTTGAGTTGCTCGAGCTTCCAAGTTTGGGGCGCCCAATCTTGGAGAACTTTCGATGTCAGTGCTAGTTCATTGCACCGATAGGTTGACAGATATCTGTGCCGAACTGTCGCTCTGTCACGATTCAGAATTTACTTCACTCCTTTTTGTACTCATATATCGATTCATAAAGATCATCTCCTTGAACGTATACAAAATTGGGCCATGATACAAGTCTACATATAAGCGGCGAGCTCAGACTATAGCCGGCTAAGAGTCCCCCCCAGATCTCATGATCAGAAACTCGGATGGCTTCGCCCACGTTCCCAATACATGTGCTCGGGCATCGAGGTACTCCCAAACCTTACTTGCGTGCTCAAGTACTCCATCAGTCGTCCTCCTGCCTCCGGTAAGTGTTGAAGATGCACTAGGTTATGGAGGGTGCCCGCAAGAGCCGGATGCTTCGCCAAAAAGGGATAAGTAGAAAGGTCGACACCCAATGCATGAATGCGAAGGCACTGGTCTGCAACGTCCCGCTCTGGGAATGTAACAGTGAACGAGGCTGGCTGAGCAAGATCCGCCAAGATCGCGATGTAAGGCAGTTCACCATGCGTCCCACCGATGGATGGATCTCTCCGAGTGATGCTATGCAGAACGCCCTTGGAGTGCGTCGATGTGCGGGCCTTGTCGGATATGAAAATTTGCGACATTCTTGATGCTCCGAATCGACTTCCTGCTTTGCCTTTGAAGTATATTGGAATCACCTTGTCAATCGGTAGCCGCTTGAGATAATATTTGGAGCAGGCCCGTGACTGTTCGTTTTCTGAAATGGCTTGGATGTGGGTCACGAAAGAATGTGCTGCAAGCGAAGATAGCGTTGGTACAGCACCCATGCGGGTCGACAACATCACTTGATATCTGCCAGTGGTGATGCAGTTAGAAAGTCACGTGAGTTGGTGCCTTCGTTGAATAATCATTTCAGCACTACTACAGTGACACTAATCATTGCACGCAACCAACAAATCCATGCAAGAAAACCACAGATGAGCGAGATGATAGGCACCAACAATTTAAAATCGCATATCTATGCAAGTACCATACAGTGAGCGATGCACATCACGCATCCATACACATATACACGTTCGAAATGAACCAACTTACGACCGATCCATCCATCTATCCATTCCAGAGGTCCAACTCTCAGGTCAATATCAATATCCACGGCGTTCGGTGCACCCAGCTCCTCGATCTCTTGCCGTAGATATACATTGGCACTGTCATGAGGCATATCCAGAGACGGACGCCCCCGATCGTACGGGATGTGCTTAGAACGCCTGAATGAAAAAGAAGGGGCAGGGGGCATGGACATGAAGGAACACAAGCACCGAGGGACAGACGAGATTGTGATTTATTAGCAAATGCGCGGAGAAGAGAGAAAGTAAATCGACCATACCTTGACTATTCAACCACGGCACGAAAAAGTACGTCAACCCGAATATGAACACGTTCTTGCACAGACTGCCATCATCATCACATGGATATTGTTCAAGTTAAATTGAACCGCAGTGATGGCGTCGATGGAAGCACGTTGAATTGCCACGATGTCGAAACGTTGAGAAGAAGCAGGGTTCAAAAAAGGGAAGAAGTATGATGTCAGATCAGGCACCCAGACAACATCGCCGTGAAGTCAGGAGAAATCACGCACTTGATGGCTGAGAACGATTCTGCTGTGTGGTTGCCGTCAGCATCCACAACTTGGGCAAGGACCCTATAGTTACGATCAATTCCACGTTCTAACACGTCGGCTTCTCGCCAAGAGAAAAATGGGCTATTAAAAGGGAGAGTGATAACGAACGCGCAAGAAAGAAAGTAATACGCACCCAACAGACCCAACCGCGAGCCCAAAAGTGATCAACGAATAAAAGATAGCGGGAGCGATCCATAACACGTGAAGGTGTGCAGTGACCGCCCACTCAAACCACCCGATGGTCATGCAGACCAGCATCGGGATGACCATGAACAGCCTGAACCCGGTGGTGTAGTTAGCAAGGCTAGGTGTCCAACAAGAAACCTCAATGAAACACTCACTCGGGCTCATAGATGCCTTTGTTGTGACGCGAAAGCAACGTGACGGACCAGTCCGACAGCGGTCCCGCGAGAGCGTTTCCTACAATGGCAGAGAACAGCGGTCCAACACCCAAGATAAGACCCACAGGACCAGGTTGGAAGTTATATCCGTATTCCGAGGATGAGAACAACAGCGAAATTGAGACGGAGAGGACCACAACTGCTAAGCAATATCACTGTTATCTGTATGCATCAGAGAGCGAGGTGAGCGAGACTTACTCCAAGAGTCCGTAGTGCTGTTCACAAGCGTGCCCCACGCGACTACGGGACTTTAGAGCAACATGAATGGTCGAAGGGCAATTTTGAAGAAGCTCTCATTGGTGAATCAATGAGCTGCGACTGACCACAGGGAGTACCAGTACGAGTACTTGGGTTCACTGTCTCTTTCAAGCATGTCGATCTCTGCGTCTGGTGCCGTAGCCTTGTTACCATTTAGCCTCTGATTATCAGAAATGACTGATCCTTCTTCTAATGGAATCTCATCTCGCATGTAGCAGTAGTTAGTTTCTGAAACGAAAAAAAAAAAAAGGTGAGAATCAACAGGACGGAGAACTGTGAATTTGACGTAGGCGAATAGTGGAGCAAAAATATTGTCAGTATTATCACACAAGTATGGCTTCTATCGCGAAGCAGACCCTCCACGAACTACGAATACAATGAGTGCCGAGGGCGTGACAAGAGCGCCCAAGCACTCACACGGCGTATTGAATGAGATAACCACTGACGATGGATACACTGTCGATACCACCTAATATTGCAAACTGTGGACGGAGTCAATAGGGTTCAAAGGAACACTATCGTAACTTACGCTCCAGGGGGATGTCCATGCACCACATTCGTGTATAAAGATGTCGCTGCATGAAGACGAAATCAGTCAGTCCGTATAAAGGAGTGACACACTCGTCGACTCACG
>JBBPLX010001226.1:0-10354 GCA_038090015.1 Leccinellum albellum | reverse complement strand
GAAGAAGAGAAAAGAAAACGATGGACAGTCTTATACCTTCATCCAACGTACGGCTTCACGCGAAGGGGCACCCGGCATGCTTCCTCACCAGCGACGCGCGGCCTCGGGAGGAAACCTCTGCCCATCTCGATCTTCGTATCAGGTCCATCGGGCAGCTCGAACACAAAGTTTCTGATTAGTACGCATAGGACGGCCTACACGTACATCAGTCGAACTCCATAACGGAAACAAACGGTAACTTACCTTAAACTCGGTGACCGCAAACGTTTTTCCAATGCATGTTCTCGGACCGTCCGCGAACGTGAGCAGATGACGGTGTCCAAGGATCTCTCTGGCCTTGCTCGGGATCCCGTTGTGACCGTGCTCGTCCTCGAGCCATCGGTCGGGTTTAAATGCCTTGACGTCCTCGCCCCAGATGGAAGCTGAAAGATTGATGGTCGCTATTGGAACGACGACAGTAGTCCCTTTGGCGACCGACAGATTCTCGATCAACTGGCCAGAACGCGTGTGAACAGGTTCAGCTAGAGGAATGACGTCGTCTTCCCCAGCCTACAAAGCATTGCAAGCAAGGTCAGTAAGAGTCAAGATATGTGTGACGATAGACACGTACTACACGAACGGTCTCACGGATCGGGGCGTGAATGCGGAGGATTTCGTGGACAACAGCGTCCAGGTAAGAAAGCCCATTGGCAAGTTGGTCGTACGTCGGATCCGAACCGTGCTCAAGGATTTCATTTCGTAGCTTGGTCTGGACGTCAGGGTTGCGTGACAGTTCAATGAGAGCCCACTGTGATCGGAGGTATAAGCATTGGCATTTGAAACGGTGTGGACGGTATTACCGTCATGCTAACTAGCGTGGATATGAGTCACAAGTAATCTGTGGATATAGGACAGGAACTCACTAGAGGTAGTCTCGTAACCTGCGAGAAGCAGAATTTTCATCTATGGAGAAATATGAGAAACCACCAATATTATCCACATTTAGCCTACCTGCGAGAGCACTTCTTCCTTCGACAGGTGGAACTCTGAGCTAGTGCTCTCCCCCTTGACTGTTTTGTAGATGTGAATGACTTGTCCTGTTGCAGAAACGGAGAACATACTCAGCAGCCCAATAACAGACTTCTCCTCTTGGTCGCCGACCGAATCCATATCCAAGTCCTTCTTCGTCCTAGCCAACAAAAGATTCAGGATATCCTCCATCGCCTCGTTTAACTTCGAGACCATTCTGGAGCGTTGCGTGGGTATCGCCACAAGAAGTGGGAACGCCTGTGCCAAAAGGTTAATGCCAACGTGCAATGCTGAAGCAGTGGATGAGCTAAAGCTGTCGAAAATCTGGGTGATGGGGGCATGTTTCCCATCGAGGGCTCCAAAGTCATGCGAGAAACCGGCAAGGCCAATGGTATCGAGGCTATCACAACAGGTTTGTGCATAGAATGGACCGAAAAACGCAAAGCTTACGAGATGTAATTCATCCTTGACAAATGAGAGTTCAGCAAGATGCCGGCTACAGTCAGCGAATGCTGCTCACCAGTTTTGCACTTCGATAACAGCGCTTTCCCCACCGCCCAGCTCGATGAGGGCATTCCAGGCACCTTTAGCCTAATGCGATACGGCAGTTCATGAGATCGATACAGATACGGAAGAGTAGGGCAGTACCTTGTGCGCCGAGTCATAGTATATGGGCGTCAACTTCCGAATTGCCGGAACACCAAAGGCAGGAGTCAATGACTTGCGTTGCCTAGCAAAATAATTTAGCTTCTGTTCACCACAGCAGATTCAGCTCATACCTTTTATGGCTTTCTCCGTCAGCCCAAAAGAGACCGCGGCCGAACTGGCGTCAAACATCAGAACCTGAACGCAGAAGAACAATATTTGACCTACCCCGCGTTCAAGGGACACCCTCGTCAAGGGGGTCCGAACATACGTCCAGGTATCCTTGGCGTGAAAGTGGGCGATAGCCTTTGCATCGCATAGGACGATCCTGCGGCTCCCCAAGGTGGAAGGCACTTCGAACACTGTTCCGTACTCCTGAGCCCACGATTCGTATACAGAGGCTGGGTCGTCAACCCCAAAAGTCAGCTTTCCGACGCCGTATACAAAGCTGGAACTCGCGGGACCCCTGAGTCTGGGGGTGCGAACCTGCTTGCGCGACATGCGGATCAACTTGACGAATGCCCACAGTGCAGTGCAAGCAACGACGGCGTTGAATGGAGAAAGAGAGGGGACATGTTGTAGAATCCTGTTCAATGATTCGGAAATGGTTGCAGGGAGAATCTCCATGGTAGAAATAACGGCTGCAGTTAGGAGGATTAGCTGCTCTCGAGAGCCTGAGTTAGACGTGAACTTGACTGAGGCGTGAACGAAGAAGGGATCCTTTTATATGTACTGTGTACTGCGGACCTCGGGGATCTTTTATGCGGCCGTTTGCTTTCAACCTTGGACGTGGCCGATGATTTTCGTAGTCGACTCATGCCGTGTCCGAGGAACACAGCTATCTTACTGATACGGCAAGCACGGCAAGCAACGAGTCAAAGCCCACGAAACGATTCGGGCCGTGAGTTGTGGTGAGTAAATTCGTATGACTAGTGCTCCGCGTCGACCCGCTGCAATGTGCCTTTATCCATTACATAATCGAAGCATGGAAACCGCTGTTGGTGTGAGCCGCGTCGAGCGCCTATGAATTAATGATTCATTGGCGCCAGCTCCAAACTGTCACTGAAACAATACATCATCTCAGTTCGCTATCGATTGGGGATACCGAGGAGGAATCGGCCTTTCATAAATCTGGAAGACGAATCTATTCGCAATCTGCCAGCACAGTGGAAAAACGCTCTACAAGGTGCACGAGGGACGCTTGACGACGCGGCGGGGACAAGAGGAGCGGATAGTTCGTACATCCATGCTGATTCAGTACTCAGTAAGCAAATGCTTCAAATGCATTTTTAAATAATATAGAAATACAACTTCCTGAACTTCCGTCTGGGCCCGGTTTAATGCTTGCCGACACCAGACCCCGTGTCAGGGACATCGCAATTGCCAGTGTGTTCGTGCGTCCGTGCCTACCAGGACTGACAAAAGTAACAGAGTCAAATGCAGAGAGCCTGCCTTTTCAGAATCATGAGGCTTCGAATTCAGGTCAAAACCCCCTAGAAGTTGTCAAAACCGTCAGTCTTACTCACATTGGCAGAATGCAAGATCGGAGGGCCACTTGGCCCGCTGGATAAAAGCAACACTCCGAAATTCTCAAGTAGGATTTGACAACATCCATGATTGGAGTACTTGCCAGTGACTAAGAGAAACTTACACGAGTAACTTGACTCATCCATTGAAATAGTCATAAGTACATCATATACATAAACGGTCTGGTTGAACGTGCGCACGAGGACGGTATCTATAACTTTTTGTTACCCACAACATTAAGCAGCATATTCCCCTTCGGTTTTACTTATTTCCGGATCTTGCCGCTAGTTCTCCTTCTCCGCCTCTTCCCCACCTTGGATTACAGCTTCACCTTCCTGCACTACCCCCACCAACCCGGCCTCCAATGCCATCGCGTAGAACCGACTCCCCTTATCCGCCAACAATACCGCAGGCTCGTCAAACTCGGCGACCTGTCCATGATCGAGCACCAACACCCGCGTCGACTCGATGATGGTGTGTAACCGATGTCTGTTGCACAGCACGCGATATGAGTCGTATATTATATTACTTGAAAAGAGAACACGCACGCAATCGTCAAAATCGTGACGTCGTTGAACAATGGCCCTTGAATGATGTCTTGGATCTCGCGGTCCGTGTCCAAGTCGACGGCCGACGTCGCTGTTTCGCGTTAGCATCCACGTCCTATGATAGTTCATTTTTTTCACCGCAGAAACGTACCTTCATCTAAAACGAGCACCTTGGACTGTCCACGTGTATGAGGTATTGGCCATCGCGAGTCAAGCAGCTACTCACCTTTCTCAACAACGCCCGCGCAAAACACAACAACTGCCTCTGTCCAGCCGATAACGATGCCCCACCTTCTTGAACAGGGGCATCAAGACCCTCTGGGAGGCTCTCCACGTACGACTTTAGATGAGCCTGCAAGCGGGTCAATTATGGGATCAGCAGACTGCCAAACAAAAAAATACATACATGTTCGAGCGCATCCCAAATGTCCACATCTTGATACTCGCCCACCGGATCGACGTTCTCCCGGAGTGTACCTTCAAACAAGTCTGGACTCTGCGGCACGATCGAGATCGCCGAGCGTACTGTCGATGAGGTTGAGTGGGTCAGATCGATGTCCTTCTAGAGCGACGTACAGTCATGCAGCCCGATCGTGCTAATGTCGATACCGTCGATATAAATCTTTCCAGACGCGGCTTCCAAGATTCGGAATAACGCAAGAAGGAGCTGGAGGGGGAGTTCAGAAGGACAAAATACTAGCTCTAAAAAAAACTCACCGACGACTTTCCAGCACCGGTTCTTCCAACGATACCAATCTTTTCCTTTGGTTTCTAGTCGGCCAAATGTTAGAACCCACACCACATGTACGGCAAAAGACACGCACGATCGTCAACGAAATATCCTTCAGCACCAAATCCAGCTCCGATCGATATCTCATCGAATACTCGCTGTAACATAGCGTTAGTTCATTCATCTAAACACACACCCGTGAGGACCTACCGGAACTCGACTTGACCAGCCCCTGGCCACCCAGTCGGCGGCCTCCGATCTACCAACTCGCGAGGCGCCTCCAGCGGTAGATCATTTGCGTAATGCGTGATCCGCTCCACGCTCACCACGTTCTGCTCCACGTCGCTCGCTGAGCGCACCAGCCAGTTCTTTTTTTTTTTTTTGGTGAGCCACTCTCAACTCGAAACCAAACGAAAACTCACCAACGCCCCGGTAGTGTTCAACGCATACGACAACACCATTCCCACCAGTCCCGCATCTACGTTGCTTGTCACTACCGCCGACACAGCCATGGACGCTGTGAGCAAAATGATGATAGATCCCACAAACTCTAGTCGAATGGCGAGCCATCGGTTCACAGACGTGCTGGGGAGATAACACATCTGGTTCCGATCGAGCCGGCGCGCGTTCTGAGCAGTGAAAATCGCTTGCTGATTGTACGCCCTGATGGTGGACACTCCGGCCAACGACTCGGAAAACCAGGCAAAGATGGGTGATTTCGAGACTGAGTCTAGGCGTTTGAGTTCACGCGAGGTTGCGAGATAGTAGCTGACGAAACGAAGAAATCAGAAAGTGGATGAAGAAAGTACCGGCAAACTTACATAGTCACTTGGTAGTAGAACCACGCCAAGGGAGCGACGGCGAGCAGAAAAGGCGGGAAACTAATACTGATGACCAGAATAATCGACCCCGTGGATGCACACGTCCTGATGAAATTTTGAATGAACTAGCGGCGCAGTTAGTAGACAAATACTTCTTGCGAGTGATAAACTTACCCTCCCAAGGACCATGTCAATGACATAGATATCACGGGAAAACACGTTCAGGATCCTGCAGTCCCATCAACATGTGTCGTCGATCAAATAAACCCAAAACCAGCGTACCTCCCAGAAGGTGTCGTCTCAAAGAAACTCAACGGTGCCCTCATCACTGTATCCAGCATCTGTCAAAGAACATCAATCCAGTCACCCCTATTCCAGTCAACAGAAATTTACCGCATCGTGCAAGTACTTGGAACTCCTCAACGAACACAACACCCAAATCAACAACGCCGCCGACCCCGACAACAATATCGACGTCAAGTTAAAGAACCCATATCCTAGCAAATACGGATCCCTCAATCCAACGTTACCCCCCGCCTCGCGATTACTCTCGCCCCACAACCGGAGCATATACGTCGACAACACTGACACCGCCTGCGACGAGACCGTGACGAGCACGAAAAAGAAAAAGCCGACCTTGGAAGCGGCCTGAAGGTACTGGTAATACACTTCTTTCTTGACACGCCCCTGTTCCATATGCTCCTTCGTCAATCCGGTGCTCATTGCCTCGCGGATGGGGGGTAGAGGCGCGATCACCGCCTTGCTGAAGCTCTGACGCCGGATGATGACCTTTTCCTCCACAGAATCGGTCTCCTCAATCAGCTGGATCTTGCTGTCGTTCATCGTGGGCGTGCTGACACCGCTTACGCTCACATGCGCCGGGGTCGCTGCACCGCTTGCTGTAGCAGAGGATCCATTTGCGGCGTGATTTTGACTATAACACCATATCAGATAGCGCTGCAAACTTGGTAACGGGAAAGATAACTCACATAAGCTTGCGGATTGCACCGTCTGGGTTGGATACTAGCCGCCGATACGATCCAGATTCGAGGATGATGCCACGACGGATGTAAACGAGCTGGTCAAAATGCTTGAGATACGCAATGCTATTTGTAACGAGGATTCTCGCTTTCGTGGAAAGAAGACCTTGGGGGCCGATGACGTTATCTTTGGGAGGTCCCAGTGTCAGAAAACGTCACAGGCTAGGAAATGGCATACCAAAAATGTGACGAGCGACATGAGAGTCAACTGCAGCCAAGACATCATCGAGGAGCACTCTATAGTCGCATATATCAGTACATGAGATCATAAATACTGATTACCACGACTGACATATCAGCTCTGGCATATATGGCACGTGCTAGTGCGATTCGAGCGCGTTGCCCACCGCTCAGCTAGAATCACGAATGAGAGACCCAATGTTATCGAAAAAGAGGATACTAACAGTGATTCCTGTAACAACATTCGTCAGATATCACAGCATCTTTCCATCAAATACTCACCCTTTTCACCGACTTCGGTCACATCTCCCTGCGACAGAACGGCCAAGTCGGGTTTCAACGCACAAGCTGGCCACGATGGTAAGTTAACAAGATCTCCTGTGGAATAACGAAAGTACGTACCTTCCACGACAAGATTATAAAATGATTCGTCATACTCGTGTGAGAACAGAATATTGTCGCGCACGGTGGCGGACATGATCCTGGTATAGACAAGTAAGCAAACTCGACACCAGCACTCATCATTCTGCACTAACCAAGGGTTCTGAGTAGCGTACGCCACAGTACCTGACAATACGATCTCTCCTTCCATCTTCCGCATGTCGCCGATGATGGCAGATAGTAAGCTGCTCTAAGGGTACCGCCCTGTCGACATACGTCCCTTACAATGCGACAAGACAACGCTCACCTTTCCAGCTCCTACCCTCCCGAGGATACCTACCAATTCACCTTTCCGCACCGTCATATTGATGCCTTCGAGGACAGGTTGAATTCCATTCTTGGTCCACTGGAACTCTCCGTCCCTGATTGACAAGACTTCGTCGCCGATCGACAGTGATTGTTTTTCGATTCGCTTCACGACATCTGGCTGGAGTTCCTCTGCGCGCAAAAAGTCGGATAGACGGTTGACAGACACAATAGCCTCGATGATGTTGGAGGTCACTTGACTAAACTGGGAACAAGGTGAGTAATGGTGGAACAAAAAACACGCATTGAATACCATTGCAAGAGGGAACTGCAGAAGCATAAAGAGAGAGATCGCAGGGAAGATGATATCGGCGGTAAGGGGCGTGGCTGAGAACACTGAAGCGGTAGCAAGAGAGCTGAATGCAACGAGCACTGTTCTACAGTCAGAAGGGGAGCAACTGAGAGGTGAAGCACATACGGGGGATACCGGTCCAGAGGGTCATATTCATCGCGGTGGTAATACCGATCTTTTTAAGCATCTTGAGCTCGAGATCATTGCGGACATGCAAAACACGACGAATGAATGCATATTCCCATGCATATAGCTTGATACTTGATCGAGAGTAAACACATACTCCATACTGAAGAACACCATGGTTACCTTTTGATATTGGTTAGTAACTCGCTCATCAACCTCGTGCGCTTGTCGCGGTTCTTCATCTGCTGCTCTTGCATCCCTTTCAGAATCCGCGCCATAAACGTGTTCAGGGGGACGGAAAAGACCATGATGCCCACGCCGACAAACGCCGACCAGCCAAGAAGATTGTAGAGAGAAACGAAGGCAAGGATAATCTGATTGACCAATTAAATACGAGGCTGGATGCTAAGCGAGAGCGGAGAGACATGCCTGATATGGTCCAGAAATGGCGATGACTCCATAGGTACAAAGGTCTTGCATTCTAGTCGCGTCAACGGACATCAAATTGACGATATCGCCGGTAGCACGGCCGCGTTCGTCGCTTGACAGGACGAGAGCCTTTTTGTAAATGACTGTGACAAGGCCGGCACGAACACGCATGCCGGTTTCGAAACAGATTTGGAAATACTAAAGCGAGTGAGCAAGGAAGAGGGTAGTGAAGAGAACGTCAGGAATACCTGATGAAGGATGACGGTCTGAATCATGGAAGCGACAAACATAAGGATGGCCATGGTGTAACCGAAGAAGGGAGTAGTAGTGGCGAGGAGGCCTGCACCTTTGGTATCCTGATAATGTGAGATATACGACAAGAGCTGGCCCAAGAGAAGGGGTTGGAGAAAGGCCAAGCTGTCCTGGATGAGTTTGAAAAGTACAGCACCGAGATAGGGAACACCGTAGGCAACAGAAAGGGCGATCCACAAACTGGGGCTGGGGACGGGGTTAGCAATGTCCATTGAAGAGGGAGCATACACACTGTTTCTCGAGAGCGCGTTGAAGGTCATTTCCAAGGTTGGCTGACTCGTTGCGGGGGACGAGTGCAGGGAGATCGTCCTCTGTGATAATGACCTTGGCACCTTTGCTCAAGAGAGGGGTCAGCCATGAGAATGACCAAATGCTGAACACGTTGGCCCTGAGCGTCGGACTCTCGGTGTTTGATTGAGGAGTGTCGTCAGGAGAGGCGCATTCGAGTGCAAAGGAAAGTAAGCCGAGCGAGACGATGGCCCATTTCAAGGGAACGAAAGGTGCGACTGAAAAAGTTTGCACGTAAGAACGTGTCCAGATGGCAAGTGCAACGGTATAACAAGGCCAGAAAAGCAAGAGGATGGTGGAAGAGGACCGAGTGCGGAGGTGATTGAGACGGGTCAAGATCCATGCAAGGAGCAGCGCGGGTGGCTCGAGTGCATACGGGAGCTGAACGGCAGTGTTGATATGTCCAATGAAGACGAAGCAGAGAGTGACTACACTGATCAAGATAGCGAAACCAAGCAGAGTCTGAATAGCGGAATCAGTAAGGGCAGCAACGAACATGAAATAAACGCACGAGCTTGACAAAAAGTCGCCATCGGCTTGCGCGGGAGATGTCGCGCACAGACACGTATGCGAGCGAACGAGACCGGGCAAGTGCGGCGACGACGAGCACGACGAGGAGAGGAGCGAGAATGAAACCTTCTTCAGCGCAGAGCGAGAGATCAAACACTCTACTACTAGACATCCACTGCCATCCTTCTCTGTCTCGACACTGCACGAGCGCCATTGTGAACGACGAAATTCCCGAGTTCAACGTTCTTTATATATTCCGGGCCGTGTGAGTCACAATATACAGCATCACTAAGCTAAGCGTATAACCCTTTCTTCTTTCGTCGCGACAGCCTAGTCGGAGTCACCAAATTCTCTGTCAGCGCAGTGTGAATGTTTCGCTCTATCCGCGTCTGTTTCGGTGTGTTCGTCGCGTTCGTCAGCGCTCTCCTCTTTCCAATGTCCTTCTTCGGCGCTCCCTCCAACCGACGTCGCAGTGCCCCTTCCGTGAGCAACTGAACATATCTCCTCCGTGAATCTCCTCCCGCGTCACCCGCTGGCGCATTAGGCACGACCGCCCTCTCAGTAGACTCATCTCTGCACTCTGTACCCGCTCGCTCCTCCTTCCAAAGATACGGCGGTCTCAGGGGCGTATATCGAACGAGATGCATCTCCAACTATCGCTGTGTCAGCCACGTCCTCGTCCCTCGCAACGACTTACCAAGCGTGGGACGTGCTCGACGTGCAGCATTAACTCCGTTCGGATCACCTTCAACTTGGAGGCGATGAACCTCTGACTCGCGTGCATACCATTCGTTACGAAACGCCTCTGTCAGCTAATCTAATCGACGCACCTCGTCCACTTCCAAGTACAGCACACGACACTTGGATAGTCGGAGCAGGAGTACGAACGAACACTCCCTCGCAATAATCAGCATCTGCAACGGGTTCTCCGGGTCGTCCGTATCTTGCTGCCACGCCGTCGATGTGACGACATCCTAGAGAACCGACTCGGTCAGTGTTCACAGGGCAAAGGTCTCCGTGGACAAACCATAACGGGCGCGCCGTTGTCGAGCATCGCCATCAGCTCAGCCGCCTCTTCCTTGGCTTCTTGCAATACCGACTGTACGATCTGCGAGAAGACGATGCATGCGTTCCAGCAAGCCGCGATCAAG
>JBBPLX010001225.1:0-10355 GCA_038090015.1 Leccinellum albellum | reverse complement strand
GAGATGAACATACTCGATGCCATCGCTCCATTCGATAAGTCGAAGAAATCCTTGTGGTATGTCATCGACCGCAAACACGGCAAAGGCGTCGTTGCCAAATACGAATGCCCCCCATTCTTCTGTTTTCATACTATCAACGCATGGGAGGAGCCTTCTCCCTCAGATCCCTCGCAGGTCGACGTTTTCGCCGACCTCGCGATCTACAAGGACCTCGACATCATAAAGCGTCTCTTCTACAACCGCATTAAGTCCACCTCCCCTGACTCGCTTGACTACGTAGGCGAAAAGCGGAGTGGGGCCTGTGACGCGTTCTTGCACCGCTGGCGGCTGCCTGGCGTCAACACCACTATCGATGCTCCATCGGAAGCCCGCGAAGCCGTCGGCGTGTTCACCGCCGAACACGACTGCTCGTGTGAACTCCCTGTCATCAATCCACGTTTCCTCACCAGGCGTTCACGGTACATCTACGGTGTCTGCAATCGTGGATTAAGCACATTCTTTGACGGGATCGTCAAGTACGACGCAGAGACGCATAGGCCGACGTACTGGTCTGTGCAGGGACACAGTGCGGGGGAGCCGATATTTGTTCCCAATCCAGAGGGCACTGCGGAGGACGATGGAGTACTTTTGAGTGTCGTGCTCGACGGCCACTCCGAAAAGAGCTATTTGTTGGTGCTGGACGCAAAAACGATGAAAGAAGTGGGTAAGGCGAGCATGGAGTGTGTCGTCGGTTTTGGCTTCCATGGCATCTATCACCCACAGGCTAATGCGGGGCCGGGATTGGATACCTGAGCAAAGCGGGTCCACAATATGTGTAACACTTATGGCGTGCACGATCTGATACGATTATGACCGTTGTATATTATGTGTCTCTCTAACTTATGATTGAGCAACCATCAGACTCTTCTGATGATGTAAAAACCTCGTCCATAGTCAAGACATTCCTCTCTTCCGGTCGGCGATGCACTGCTGATACTCGCTCGGTATGATGATTAATAGATATGAGTTGAACGAACCCTCGGCGAGTTCAGGGAAGGCATGATCGCGAGTGCTGGTATAGTCGCTGGCAAGATTCAGGACAATCGTTCTGGGGGGAGCCACAAGTCGTCGTCAGACTCACACGACCCACTAAGGGTTATCGACACAACGAGTCGGATCCTCACTGCTGGAGCACCGCCACCACGGCACTGCGCACCGCATGCCAAGTCGGGAAGCCACGGTATGCCGAGGATGAGAATGGTCTTGCTGTGGCCGCTGGGGATCTGAAAGTGCATTGCCATGGGAGGAGACAAGACTTGGAAGGGTGCCGCAGCGAGGAGCACACTCGCCGCGTGCAGCGTGCCCACTGCGGCCGGCGAGTCCTTGTCCTCCGCGCCCGTGCTTTACTGCGCTGCGGTTCCATATCTGTGCTTGGCGGGGCGCGAGAGAGTGAACCACAGCCGGGGACGGGGATTCTGGCATTTTTGATTCTCTTCGGGGATCCAAGAGTTGTTGTAGTGCCTGAAGGCCTCCATGTCTTTGCGTTGGCGGAGGATGACGTTGATGGCGAGGGCGGCCATCATGAACAAGACGAGCGCGAGCACGATCATGGCGGGAAAGGAAGGTTGGTGTGAATAGGGAGTCGACGGCTTGGCTGATGATGATAATGTCGCGGTGGCGAGTGCGCTCTGCGGCGTCGGTGGCATAGCGGGTGGTGTAGTATGGAAACCGTTGTCGATTCGTTTCTTACCTGCATGCGGGGAGGCTGACCCAGAGGGGCGTTCGCACAATATTCCCGTGCGGAACAAGCTTTTCAGAGGCTATGATAATGACCACAGCCTCGAGCCATCGCATTGCGGAAAGAGCACCGATGCTATCACTAACTACCGTTTCTGCTGTTCAGGCAATGGGCGGTCTGTTTCATCGCCGTCAGAACACGCCAAGCATGCTAAGATTCCCTATATCATCGAGTCTTAAAATACGATTCTTGCCATTGACTCAACGACGCGTACCCCGATATCACGTATGCGTGCAACTGCACCCATCCACCAAGAGAATGGACAGCAAAACTCTGAATAGTCCTTAGTATAGGTTTAAAAGTGCGCAGCGTGCCCGGCGCAGTGCAAAGCACGGCTGCGGAGATAGCTTACATAATACGCGACATTGTGGGAACTTTTGAAAGCTGAAATACTCCGACGAATCTGACTTTCATCTTCCATCCATCACACCTTCACTCTACTCAATCTACCTCACGAATAATCTTCAATGGAAGACGAAGTAGCCGCTCTCGTATGTCTTTGAATGTTTTTCTTGTCGGATCTCTGATCAATGTCCGTCTTTTAGGTCATCGACAATGGTTCCGGCATGTGCAAGGCTGGCTGTAAGTGTTTTCCAACTTTGCGCAGAATCATCCGCTGACCTGTTCCTCTAGTTGCTGGTATCAGATTCCTCACTTTTATATCTTAGTTCGCGTCTAACTTGCTGGTTTTTAGGCGACGATGCCCCTCGTGCCGTGTTCCCGTAGGTGGTCAAGGGTTTTGGATTGGCAATATCTCATGGCAAATCATCAGTTCCATCGTTGGTCGTCCCCGTCACCAGGGTGTGATGGTTGGTATGGGTCAAAAGGACTCATATGTCGGGTAAGTACTACCATCTGTTATCCTTTCTTCGGATCGCTCACCCGCTTTCCCCAGTGACGAAGCTCAATCGAAGCGTGGTATCCTCACCTTGAAATACCCGATCGAGCACGGTATCGTAACGAACTGGGATGACATGGAAAAGATCTGGCACCACACTTTCTACAATGAACTCCGTGTCGCTCCGGAAGAGCACCCGGTTCTCCTCACAGAGGCTCCGCTTAATCCCAAGGCTAACCGTGAAAAGATGACTCAGATCATGTTCGAAACATTCAATGCCCCTGCGTTCTATGTCGCTATTCAAGCCGTTCTGTCTCTGTATGCTTCGGGTCGTACAACCGGCATCGTCATGGACTCCGGTGATGGTGTTACACACACTGTTCCCATTTATGAGGGTTTCGCCCTTCCTCATGCCATTCTCCGTCTCGATCTCGCTGGTCGTGATTTGACCGATTACCTGATCAAGAACTTGATCGAACGTGGTTATTCCTTCACGACTACCGCCGAGCGTGAAATTGTCCGAGACATCAAGGAGAAGCTCTGCTACGTCGCTCTCGACTTTGAACAGGAACTTCAAACGGCTGCCCAGTCTTCTGCTCTCGAGAAGAGCTATGAACTTCCCGACGGTCAAGTCATTACGATCGGCAATGAGCGGTGAGTAGTGTAACTGTTGACGGCGATATGATCACATTGATTCCTTGATTTAGATTCCGTGCACCCGAGGCCCTCTTCCAGCCAGCCTTCCTTGGTCTTGAATCCGCTGGTATTCATGAAACCACGTAAGTACCTTGGTGGCGATCAAACCGTATCCCTGCTTGACCATATCTATTTAGGTACAACTCGATCTTCAAATGTGATCTCGATATCCGTCGTGATCTCTACGGCAATGTCGTCCTCTCCGGTGGTACTACTATGTTCCCTGGTATTGCAGACCGCATGCAAAAGGAATTGACTTCTCTGTCACCTTCGAGCATGAAGGTACGGCAGCCAAACAGAAGCCTAAGCTGCTCGTAATCTCATTCGATTTCATAGGTCAAGATTGTTGCACCACCCGAGCGGAAATACTCGGTCTGGATTGGTGGTTCCATCCTTGCCTCTCTCAGCACCTTCCAGAACTTGTGGTGCTCCAAGCAGGAGTACGACGAGTCCGGTCCTGGCATCGTTCACCGTAGTATGTATCTTTTGCTATGTCCTGAATCTATATCTCATTGCCATTCCTACAGAATGCTTCTAAGTTCGGACAGTTCAGTAGACATATGCAAAAAACACTGTCAAGCGGTGGTAGAATGTCGTTGCTTTGGTTCTGCTTCCCCTCGTGCATTGCTACGGTGATAATGTCTTTCCCTTAATACATTACGACTTGTACTCTTTTCCAACTTTCGATATGAGGATGACTTAGACCGGACCGCATGAATCTGCATTCGCCCTGCTAAGTGCATGTGATTGAATGAGAGATTAATAATTCGATATTTCAATCGCTGATGAAGATCGATCTAATTTCCCTGGCCGTGCGCTGCAGCTCTATCATGCTAC
The DNA here is from genome assembly GCA_038090015.1 of Leccinellum albellum. Taxonomy (NCBI): domain Eukaryota; kingdom Fungi; phylum Basidiomycota; class Agaricomycetes; order Boletales; family Boletaceae; genus Leccinellum; species Leccinellum albellum. Next base: position 6,207 of record JBBPLX010001225.1, on the reverse strand, counting down.
ATGCCTCGCAGAAGACCTCAGTAAAAATCACGAGGTAGAGATTTTTCCGGATTGTGGCCATCCAGTCAAGGTACACGCGCCTTCAAATTCTTGCTACCATGATCCTAATATGCTCCAGCCTGCATCCGCATTTGCGTGCTTTCGGGTGACGTGCATTCTTGGTTTAGGGACTGACATGACAGGATCAAACGGTTGGACAACTCCTACAATTTGATCCATGATATGTATACGACCCACTGTACTGCGTTCTTTAAGCCTCCAATGATGCACGGTGCTACCGTTGGAGATATCCATCCATGATATGCATGATATTCCATATCATAGGCTATTCCGTGGGAACGAAGTTTTTCGATCTTCAAGTTCAAGTTCAGATCTACTAGTACTTTGTGCATGAACTCGAGTACTCCTTACCTATGATCATCAAATCGGCAAGACCCACACGGGACAGGCTGTCCACCGATGTGCGACAGGGAGATTCTGGTGAGATAGTACTAGTACGAGTCGGGCCGATTAGCTCTAATATTTACATCCTTCATGGGCTAGGGTATCAGTGGGTCGTAATGCTCATTTCGACGAAATGGCATCCGGTCTGCTCTCAGCTCGCGTTCACGGACACCCGGGCCACCAGGAGAATAACAAATTGATGTTTTTACTTCACCGAAGGGTCCCGCCTAAAATCCGTTTCCCTATATGATGCTCCTGTTCATGGCGGGATCTGGAGCTGGTCGTGGAGACCGGATGGGATTTTACTCCTTCTCTTGGGTGAGTACGGGGTAAGTCCTTATTCTTGTCTTTTGTTCCCCCATCGACTTGATTCCTTGACGCAGGACCGTGACGCTAGTGTCGAACCAAGACGATAAGCTCCAATGTGACCATGACCAGTGGATCTGACGCGTCAGCCGAAGTCAAATGTATCGTTGAACATGGTTGAATCATCCACTTGCCAACGTGATGATGGGTACTACTGGCATGACAAGCCTTCTTGAGAGTTTGACAAGAGGTGCGGTTTCGAGGCAACCGGTGATGGTAGTTTTAGTCGCTGAGTTCACCCGTCAGCCTGCATATCCCACCATGCATGAGATCCTTCGAGGTCCAAGTGGCCTTGAAAGTCCGCTGACAGTACAGTGACGTATTGTTGGTACCGGCACCACATACCACTCTAGTCGTCGGCTTGTGTCGGAAAAAGGTATGCACATGCATAGGACAGGACTCCTCGTCGGAGTCATCGCATATGTACTTAGTGGCGCTGCCTGTGGTCGAACTTCAAAGCAAAATTTACTTGAATGATCCGTTTGTGGATCTCAACTGCGCACATCATACCTGCTCTGAGCTCATGTCGCTAACGATACTCCAGTGGTGTGTCACGGCTCGAGCCAACAGCACTTTTCTCCCAGCTTCTTTCCCCAACACTGCGGTTGTTCAGTGATACGCCGGCCGAACTTTTGTGCATGTGGTTTAAGTTCTTTTTCGACGGCTTCCCTGTTGCTATCCCATTCGTGAGTGTCTGATGATTGTCCAACAGGACATACATAAATGGACTCAAAAAAAAAGGTCAGAACACCTCTGCTGTCACCAGTCACTCCCGAGTCCCCATAGAAATATTTTGATAGTGCCTGGGATATCAATCCTGCCTCACTACATACTATGCTAGTCTGATTGGTACCGCAGCGTGACAATTTTCTAGTTGTCGTACCACTACAAGTTATCATCAAGATGCCAGTATAAAGCACAGCGCTACCGATGCGACACTATGACGTCACATTATGGCATTCTTTAACGTTCAAGTTGGTCTGGTAGCTATCGTTCACTTTTTTCTGTTTCTCTTGGCCTTCTCTTGGGCTGCGCCTTCTGTCGATCTTGGTTATGCACAATATGAAGGAGCTGTGGACATCTCCCTGAGTATCACCAACTTCCTAGGTATTCGTTATGCTGCTGCTCCAGTCGGTACGTGCAATCTATCTGGACATTTCACCTGGATGCTGATCAGGCTCTTTCTAGAAAATCTGCGATGGGCTGCGCCTCAGCCGCCACCCACCGTATCTGGCATGCAACTGGCTACATCAGAGCCCAACATGTGCTACCAGTCAGGGATAGGAGACTCATCGACGAACCCTCTGAAATCCACGAAGCGCGATGTGATCCAGTCAGAAGACTGTTTGTTCCTCAAGTACGTATGTCGTTTCCTGACTTGATGGTGATATTGTAGTGACTATTACAGTGTGCACGTTCCTGGCGCTACTGTTAGCTCCGTTACATCCGAAGGGCTCCCTGTCCTCGTGTGGATCCATGGTGGAGGGTAAGATTTTTGTGTGGTCGATCATCTACGTGAAGGTAGCTGAATGCTCATTTGAAGATATGCAGGCCTCTCTGCTAGCAATTATGACGGATCAAGCCTTGTCTTCCAATCGCAAAATAGCGTCATCGTAGTGGTAATTCAGTATCGCCTCGGTCTGTTCGGCTTCTTGGCCGGGGAAGCGGTTAAATCAGGAGGTGCGCTCAATGCAGGTCTACGTAAGTCCTAAGCCATGTGGGAAACAATGGGCTGAATTTTGCCACAGTCGATCAGACCTTTGCCTTGTCGTGGGTGCAAGATCATGTTTGTGCCCGTGCAACCACGCCTCGATTAACCGGCTCACCGTCCCCGGCAGATTTCCAAGTTTGGTGGTGATCCCAGCAGGGTCACGATCTGGGGTCAATCTGCTGGTCGGTCATCTATCTTTTGTAATTCCGTTTGGGACCATTAAGTTATGGACTTTGCTGCACAGGTGCCGGATCAGTGCTACAACACATTGTAGCAAATGGTGGTAACACGCAACCGACACTCTTCAAAGCTGCTATGACCAGCTCTGTTTATCTGCCCCCACAGTACAACTACAATGATCGTATTCCCGAGGTGGGTTTGATTTTCCTTTGCGGTCTATGACTAACCCCAGAGATGTATATAGTTACTGTATAGTCAAGTAGTCTCTGGAGCCGGGTGCGTGTGTTTTCTGTTTAGGAGGACGCTCTCTTCAATATCGGGATATTCCAGGTGTTCTTCAAGCTCGGACACACTGTCTTGCCTTCGCAACGCGGATGTCGGCACATTGTCAAACTTGAACAATCAAATCCAAGGCAATGGTTTCTATGGGACTGCCTCCCTCGTTCCTGTGGTGGATGAAACGATGATCATTGAACGTCCCACCGTCACGCTCGGGAAAGGGAAGCACAACGGAGTAAGCCACAGTAATGATGATTTTCAGTCCGCACCTGAGACTGTTCTGTGTGCAGGAGGTGCTCTATTCTGTCACGAACACTGACGAAGGCTCCCAATTCGTGCAACAGCCGTTGTCTTTAAGCACGTCACAGTACATAAGCTCGTTGTTCCCAGACATTCATGGATCGCAAGCAGACTCGTTAGGTGCTTTATATGAGAACCTCGGTACCGACCTCGAGCAAGCACAAGCCGTGATGGGCGAATGTGAGATAGTTCTGACGATTGTGTTCAATCCCTGCTGACCGGTTTTCATTCAAAGCAATCTTCATCTGCCCTACCTACTACCTCGTGAAAGCATTCGGACAAAATGCATGGAAGGTAAGGGTATCACATTTGAGACTTATGAACTTTTATACTTGAATGATGTCCAGGGAGAGTACGCTGTTCCACCGGCAACTCACGGTTCAGATATCGGGAGCTACTTTACACTGTGAGTTGTCGTCGTCATGATCAAGTAATAAAATGCGATGATGTCATTCGTCCGTTAGTTCGACGTCACAGTTCGTCACCGCATTTTCCAACAGCTTTTTGGCGATGGTGAAGTCACAGAACCCTGGTGCTACATACCAATCAGGAGACATATTACCGTTACCGTGGAATATCTGGTCAGACGATAGCACAGAAATGATATTCAACGTGACGCCGTCCGGCTCGCCGAACGTGTTTAAATCAACGACGGATATTAATCTGTTGAATCGCTGTGCGTGAGTACTGGGTTTTCCTATTACCTGCGCTAGGCTTTCTAAACCATGTGATTGCAGCGCTTGGTTGAATGTTACTGCCAGCATATCCCAGTGATTTCTCCGTATGTTAATACATTCCCCTTTTGAAGAAGCAAGCTCGCTCGTTCCACCTACTGTATCAGTGCCAGGTCTGATTTATAATTTAAGATATATTGTCTGTGCGCGGCTTCGCTACCACGTCACGGTATCTGAGGATACAAATCTCGAGTGATTTGTATCTGCCCAGTCGTCCAACAAAACAACGCAGTCAATTAAATCTGCATCTAATCTTTGAAGCGATGATATGTTCTTGCGTTCTGGGCCCTGAGGGATCTGCGGTACCTGTCACTCGGCAGCCCAAGCTTGGAAAGCTCGCAGCCTTGATAGAAATCTTTAGGATGCATGGGATTAAACTGAGGTCACCTCCAATGGCCTGGCTGCGCGACGTCTGGAATTATGGCGGGAAAACCTGTCAGTGCCTTCGTGAGTCGTGACTAGAGTCGAAGATTTCCTCTGAGGTCGACGTCCTCCGGGGGACACCTGCGAGTGGAAAGCCAGTGTTATAATCACGAGCCGTGATGCGACTGCCAATAATGATGAAAACCGCTTAATCAGCAGACGAGGCCAAGACGGACGGAGGGGAAGAGCTCGGAACTAGCCGTGGTGGACCCCGTCGCCACGCACAAAAAGGCATCCGCCGATATTTACTTCCGCCTACTAGCTCCTGACAGCGTCGAATCTTTCCGAGAAGACTATCAGGAAGTGAACCCTGTTCAGGAAACAGGTCTTCTGGTTTATTCGAGCCGTCATGAACGTGGAGCTCGTCGAGATGATACCATTTCGGAGCCTTGAGGACTCGGACGTTACTCAAAAAAGTATTGCGAATGAATGTCTTCAAGCATATCCATGGCCATACGCAGACAGAGGAGGTTGGACTCTGCTCAACCATAATTGTGCACTGGGTCCCACGACTGCGAGCTTTACGTCGGATCTTCATTAGCGTCTCAGAGGACGTCACGGGAACCTTGTGGATCTTCCGTTTGGTGCCTTCTGCTTAGCTCGAATTTGCATCAATATTAATACGTTTCTAGCTCGCAACTGGGTCATATAATGCTGAATTATACATTTCAAGCGATCTGTCTTCCTTTTGAGAGCACCGGTTTCTCGGAAGCTTAGAAAGAGATCCACTGCCGTCGGACAACTGAAGAGGCGCTATATATAAGTGTAGCCTCGCAAAACCATTCGAAGTTGATCACCCTCATTCATAAAGCAGCCGACTATTCGGGTGGCACGGTGCTTCGACAACCTCGGCTCACCTCCCCCCGACTCCGGTGGCGGCCTCGCGACGATCATTGTTCGGTGCCATACCCCTCGGGCAATTTCTGATGTACTTTTCTGAACAGCAATCATCGGAAATTCAGCACCGATTCAGAACCCATCCTAGGGTACTCGACTAACTAGTCGTGTTTTCAGCCGTGTGCACGAGTGTTTGGATGACTTAGGTTTCACCTTACACCTTCAAAGCTTCACTCATACATTGGTGCAAAAGTGTATTGTGGGTCAGGTAGAGGACTACTCATCCCCAAGTAAGTGTACTTACATTGTTTAGGCGTATGAATTTGACCATTACCTTGTATCATCAGCGCATATACTAACCCTACATCCACAGCGGTTCTATTTCTCTCGCTCCTGTGAATCTACAAGTATATGGTTCTGTTCTCTGATTGAACTCGTGAGATTTATTTATGTCTGCGAGCTAATGGCAATAAATAGGTATGTTTGGTTGTGATGCTAGGTTGAGTATTGACATTCTACCTTGTCTTTCCAATAGGGACGTGGACATTCTACGAGCGATGAATTACAACACGAGTCCGACAGGTTATTATGGCTCGCCTATTTTGGTTGCTGTAGTGGATGGCAAGTTCATTGTTGAACGTCCGACCCCGACACTTCAGCGGAGAGTTGAATGATCGTGACTAACCAACTGCATAGAATCTGATTTCATCTGTAGGATAGGAAGCTCATCCGAAAGGGACGAGGAAGTCGACGACTCGCTTGGTATGGAACGTTTCCGGATACGCCATCAAGTTCTTCACCATACGGGCCTGGTAATCCGCGCTGACCACTGAAACGGAAGGGAACTTTCTTGGTGGCGACATATAGCTCTCGAACCACCTGCGGCTGTCCCACGTGCTATCTTCCCGCGTTGCGCTCAATCTTCCTAGACTG